>CANTUW010000029.1:0-110000 GCA_947686815.1 Podarcis lilfordi | reverse complement strand
GGGTTTTTATCACAGGACAAGAAATCAGCCCTCAACAACTTAAACGGTGGAAAAAGATTTTTTTAAAAAAATCCCTAAGCCCCGGGGTCACAATTTTAGAAAAAATCTGACTTTCAGCAATTCACTCAAAAATGGTGCCCAACGGTTTAAAATGCTCCCCTAAAAGGTTTGGCGGTCAAAATAGAAGGCTTTTATCACAGGACAAGAAATTAGCCTTCGACAACTTAAAAAGATTTTTTTGAAAAAATCCCTAAGCCCCGGGGTCAAAATTTCAGAAAAAATCTGACTTTCAACAATTCACTCAAAAAAGGTCCCCAACGGTTGCAAATGCTCCTCTGAAATCTTTGGCGGTCGAAACAGAAGTGTTTTTATCACAGGACAAGAAATCAGCCCTCAACAACTTAACCGGCGGAAAAAGATTTTTTGAAAAAATCCCTAAGCCCCGGGGTCACAATTTCAGAAAAACCTGATATTCCGCAGTTCACTCAAAAATGGTCCCCAAGGGTTGCAAATGCTCCCCTCAAATCTTTGGCGGTCGAAACAGAAGGGTTTTTATCACAGGACAAGAAATCAGCCCTCAACAACTTCACCGGCGGAAAAAGATTTTTTGAAAAAATCCCTAAGCCCCGGGGTCACAATTTCAGAAAAAATCTGACTTTCAGCAATTCACTCAAAAATGGTCCCCAACGGTTGCAAATGCTCCTCTGAAATCTTTGGCGGTCGAAACAAGGGTTTTTATCACAGGACAAGAAATCAGCCCTCAACAACTTAACCGGTGGACAAGACTTTTTTGAAAAAATCCCTAAGCCCCGGGGTCACAATTTCAGCAAAAATCTGACTTTCAGCAATTCACTCAAAAATGGTCCCCAACGGTTGCAAATGCTCCCCTAAAAGGTTTGGCGGTCAAAATAGAAGGCTTTTTTGTCACAGGACAAGAAATTAGCCTTCGACAACTTAACCAGCGGAAAAGATTTTTGAAAAAATCCCTAAGCCCCGGGTCACAATTTCAGAAAAGCCTGATATCCCGCAGTTCACTCAAAATGGTCCCCAACGGTTGCAAATGCTCCCCTGAAATCTTTGGCGGTCGAAACAGAAGGGTTTTATCACAGGACAAGAAATCAGCCCTCAACAACTTAAACGGTGGAAAAAGATTTTTTTTAAAAAAATCCCTAAGCCCCGGGGTCACAATATCAGAAAAAATTTGACTTTCAGCAATTCACTCAAAAATGGTGCCCAACAGTTGCAAATGCTCCCCTAAAAGGTTTGGCGGTCAAAATAGAAGGCTTTTAATCAGAGGACAAGAAATTAGCCTTCGACAACTTAACCGGCGGAAAAAGATTTTTTGAAAAAATCCCTGAGCCCCTGGGTCACAATTTCAGAAAAACCTGATATTCCGCAGTTCACTCAAAAATGGTCCCCAACGGTTGCAAATGCTCCCCTGAAATCTTTGGCGGTCGAAACAGAAGGGTTTTTATCACAGGACAAGAAATTAGCCTTCGACAAATTAACCGGCGGAAAAAGATTTTTTGAAAAAATCCCTAAGCCCCGGGGTCACAATTTCAGAAAAAAATTGACTTTCAGCAATTCACTCAAAAATGGTGCCCAACGGTTGCAAATGCTCCCCTGAACTCTTTGGTGGTCGAAACAGAAGGATTTTTATCACAGGACAAGAAATCAGCCCTCAACAACTTCAGCGGCGGAAAAAGATTTTTTGAAAAAATCCCTAAGCCCGGGGTCATAATTTCAGAAAAAATTGACTTTCAGCAATTCACTCAAAAATGGTGCCCAACGGTTGCAAATGCTCCCCTAAAAGGTTTGGCGGTCAAAATAGAAGGCTTTTATCACAGGACATGAAATTATCCTTCGACAACTTAAAAGATTTTTGAAAAATCCCTAAGCCCCGGGGTCACAATTTCAGAAAAAATCTGACTTTCAGCAATTCACTCAAAAATGGTCCCCAACGGTTGCAAATGCTCCTCTGAAATCTTTGGCGGTCGAAACAGAAGGGTTTTAATCACAGGACAAGAAATCAGCCCTCAACAACTTAACCGGCGGAAAAAGATTTTTTGAAAAAATCCCTAAGCCCCGGGGTCACAATTTCAGAAAAAATCTGATTTCAGCAATTCACTCAAAAATGGTCCCCAACGGTTGCAAATGCTCCTCTGAAATCTTTGGCGGTCGAAACAGAAGGGTTTTTATCACAGGACAAGAAATCAGCCCTCAACAACTTAAACGGCGGAAAAAGATTTTTTGAAAAAATCCCTAAGCCCCGGGGGTCACAATTTCAGAAAAAATCTAACTTTCAGCAATTCACTCAAAAATGGTGCCCAACGGTTGCAAATGCTCCACTAAAAGGTTTGGCGGTCAAAATAGAAGGCTTTGAATCACAGGACAAGAAATTAGCCTTCGACAACTTAACCGGCGGAAAAGATTTTTGAAAAAATCCCTAAGCCCGGGGTCACAATTTCAGAAAAACCTGATATTCCGCAGTTCACTCAAAAATGGTCCCCAACGGTTGCAAATGCTCCCCTGAAATCTTTGGCGGTCGAAACAGAAGGGTTTTTATCACAGGACAAGAAATCAGCCCTCAACAACTTTTCCGGCGGAAAAAGATTTTTTGAAAAAATCACTAAGCCCCGGGGTCACAATTTCAGAAAAAATTTGACTTTCAGCAATTCACTCAAAAATGGTCCCCAACGGTTGCAAATGCTCCTCTGAAATCTTTGGCGGTCGAAACAGAAGTGTTTTTATCACAGGACAAGAAATCAGCACTCAACAACTTCACCGGCGGATAAAGATTTTTTGAAAAAATCCCTAAGCCCCGGGGTCAAAATTTCAGAAAAAATCTGACTTTCAGCAATTCACTCAAAAATGGTGCCCAACGGTTGCAAATGCTCCCCTAAAAGGTTTGGCGGTCAAAATAGAAGGCTTTTTATCACAGGACAAGAAATTATCCTTCGACAACTTAAAAGATTTTTGAAAAAATCCCTAAGCCCCGGGTCACAATTTCAGAAAAAATCTGACTTTCAGCAATTCACTCAAAAATGGTCCCCAACGGTTGCAAATGCTCCTCTGAAATCTTTGGCGGTCGAAACAGAAGGGTTTTAATCACAGGACAAGAAATCAGCCCTCAACAACTTAACCGGCGGAAAAGATTTTTGAAAAAATCCCTAAGCCCGGGGTCACAATTTCAGAAAAATCTTATTTCAGCAATTCACTCAAAAATGGTCCCCAACGGTTGCAAATGCTCCTCTGAAATCTTTGGCGGTCGAAACAGAAGGGTTTTTATCACAGGACAAGAAATCAGCCCTCAACAACTTAAACGGCGGAAAAAGATTTTTTGAAAAAATCCCTAAGCCCCGGGGTCACAATTTCAGCAAAAATTTGACTTTCAGCAATTCACTCAAAAATGGTCCCCAACGGTTGCAAATGCACCTCTGAAATCTTTGGCGGTCGAAACAAGGGTTTTTATCACAGGACAAGAAATCAGCCCTCAACAACTTAACCGGCGGAAAAAGATTTTTTGAAAAAATCCCTAAGCCCCGGGGTCACAATTTCAGCAAAAATCTGACTTTCAGCAATTCACTCAAAAATGGTCCCCAACGGTTGCAAATGCTCCCCTAAAAGGTTTGGCGGACAAAATAGAAGGCTTTTTGTCACAGGACAAGAAATCAGCCTTCGACAACTTAACCGGGGGAAAAAGATTTTTGAAAAGTCCCTAAGCCCGGGGTCACAATTTCAGAAAAACCTGATATTCCGCAGTTCACTCAAAAATGGTCCCCAACGGTTGCAAATGCTCCCCTGAAATCTTTGGCGGTCGAAACAGAAGGGTTTTTATCACAGGACAAGAAATCAGCCCTCAACAACTTAAACGGTGGAAAAAGATTTTTTTAAAAAAATCCCTAAGCCCCGGGGTCACAATTTCAGAAAAAATCTGACTTTCAGCAATTCACTCAAAAATGGTGCCCAACAGTTGCAAATGCTCCCCTAAAAGGTTTGGCGGTCAAAATAGAAGGCTTTTAATCACAGGACAAGAAATTAGCCTTCGACAACTTAACCGGCGGAAAAAGATTTTTTGAAAAAATCCCTGAGCCCCTGGGTCACAATTTCAGAAAAGCCTGATATTCCGCAGTTCACTCAAAAATGGTCCCCAACGGTTGCAAATGCTCCCCTGAAATCTTTGGCGGTCGAAACAGAAGGGTTTTTATCACAGGACAAGAAATTAGCCTTCGACAACTTAAAAAGATTTTTTGAAAAAATCCCTAAGCCCCGGGGTCACAATTTCAGAAAAAATCTGACTTTCAGCAATTCACTCAAAAATGGTCCCCAACGGTTGCAAATGCTCCTCTGAAATCTTTGGCGGTCGAAACAGAAGGGTTTTAATCACAGGAGAAGAAATCACCCCTCAACAACTTAACCGGCGGAAAAAGATTTTTTGAAAAAATCCCTAAGCCCCGGGGTCACAATTTCATAAAATAACTGATTTCAGCAATACACTCAAAAAAGGTCCCCAACGGTTGCAAATGCTCCTCTGAAATCTTTGGCGGTCGAAACAGAAGGGTTTTTATCACAGGACAAGAAATCAGCCCTCAACAACTTAAACGGCGGAAAAGATTTTTGAAAAAATCCCTAAGCCCCGGGTCAAAATTTCAGAAAAATCTAACTTTCAGCAATTCACTCAAAAATGGTGCCCAACGGTTGCAAATGCTCCACTAAAAGGTTTGGCGGTCAAAATAGAAGGCTTTGAATCACAGTACAAGAAATTAGCCTTCGACAACTTAACCGGCGGAAAAAGATTTTTTGAAAAAATCCCTAAGCCCCAGGGTCACAATTTCAGAAAAACCTGATATTCCGCAGTTCACTCAAAAATGGTCCCCAACGGTTGCAAATGCTCCCCTGAAATCTTTGGCGGTCGAAACAGAAGGGTTTTTATCACAGGACAAGAAATTAGCCTTCGACAACTTAAAAAGATTTTTTGAAAAAATTCCTAAGCCCAGGGTCAAAATTTCAGAAAAATCTGACTTTCAGCAATTCACTCAAAAAGGGTGCCCAACGGTTGCAAATGCTCCCCTAAAAGGTTTGGCGGTCAAAATAGAAGGCTTTTTGTCACAGGACAAGAAATTAGCCTTCGACAACTTAAACGGTGGAAACAGATTTTTTGAAAAAATCCCTAAGCCCCGGGGTCACAATTTCAGCAAAAACCTGATTTTCAGCAATTCCCTCAAAAATGGTCCCCAACGGTTGCAAATGCTCCCTAAAAGGTTTGGCGGTCGAAACAAAAGGGTTTTTATCACAGGACAAGAAATCAGCCCTCAACAACTCAAGCGGTGGAAAAAGAGTTTTGAAAAAATCCCTAAGCCCGGGGTCACAATTTCAGAAAAAATCTGACTTTCAGCAATTCACTCAAAAATGGTGCCCAACGGTTGCAAATGCTCCCCTAAAAGGTTTGGCGGTCAAAATAGAAGGCTTTTTATCACAGGTCAAGAAATTAGCCTTTGACAACTTAAAAAGATTTTTTGAAAAAATCCCTAAGCCCCGGGGTCACAATTTCAGAAAAAATCTTACTTTCAGCAATTCACTCAAAAAGGGTCCCCAACGGTTGCAAATGCTCCACTAATAGGTTTGGCGGTCAAAATAGAAGGCTTTCAATCACAGGACAAGAAATTAGCCTTCGACAATTTAACCGGCGGAAAAAGATTTTTTGAAAAAATCCCTAAGCCCCGGGGTCACATTTTCAGAAAAACCTGATATTCCGCACTTCACTCAAAAATGGTCCCCAACGGTTGCAAATGCTCCCCTGAAATTTTTGGCGGTCGAAACAGAAGGATTTTTATCACAGGACAAGAAATCAGCTCTCAACAACTTCACCGGCGGAAAAAGATTTTTTGAAAAAATCCCTAAGCCCCGGGGTCACAATTTCAGAAAAAAATTGACTTTCAGCAATTCACTCAAAAATGGTCCCCAACGGTTGCAAATGCTCCTCTGAAATCTTTGGCGGTCGAAACAGAAGGGTTTTTATCACAGGACAAGAAATCAGCCCTCAACAACTTAAGCGGTGGAAAAAGATTTTTTGAAAAAATCCCAAAGCCCCGGGGTCACAATTTCAGCTAAAATCTGACTTTCAGCAATTCACTCAAAAATGGTGCCCAACGGTTGCAAATGCTCCCCTAAAAGGTTTGACGGTCAAAATAGAAGGCTTTTTATCACAGGACAAGAAATTAGCATTCGACAACTTAACCGGCGGAAAAGATTTTTGAAAAATCCCTAAGCCCCGGGTCACAATTTCAGCAAAAATCTGACTTTAAGCAATTGACTCAAAAATGGTCCCCAACGGTTGCAAATGCTCCCTAAAAGGTTTGGCGGTCGAAACAGAAGGGTTTTTATCACAGGACAAGAAATCAGCCCTCAACAACTTAAGCGGCGGAAAAGATTTTTGAAAAAATCCCTAAGCCCCGGGTCACAATTTCAGAAAAATCTGACTTTCAGCAATTCACTCAAAAATGGTCCCCAACGGTTGCAAATGCTCCTCTGAAATTTTTGGCGGTCGAAACAGAAGGGTTTTTATCACAGGACAAGAAATCAGCCCTCAACAACTTAAGCGGTGGAAAAAGACTTTTTGAAAAAATCCCTAAGCCCCGGGGTCACAATTTCAGAAAAAATCTGACTTTCAGCAATTCACTCAAAAATGGGGCCCCAACGGTTGCAAATACACCACTGAAAGCTTTGGCGGACGAATCAGAAGGGTTTTTATCACAGGACAAGAAATTAGCCTTCGACAACTTAACCGGCGGAAAAGATTTTTGAAAAATCCCTAAGCCCCGGGTCACAATTTCAGAAAAATCTGACTTTCAGCAATTCACTCAAAAATGGTGCCCAACGGTTGCAAATGCTCCCCTAAAAGGTTTGGCGGTCAAAATAGAAGGCTTTTAATCAATTGACAAGAAATTACCCTTCGACAACTTAACCGGCGGAAAAATATTTTTTGAAAAAATCCCTAAGCCCCTGGGTCACAATTTCAGAAAAAATCTGACTTTCAGCAATTCACTCAAAAATGGTCCCCAACGGTTGCAAATGCTCCCCTGAAATCTTTGGCGGTCGAAACAGAAGGATTTTTATCACAGGACAAGAAATCAGCCCTCAACAACTTCACCGGCGGAAAAAGATTTTTTGAAAAAATCCCTAAGCCCCGGGGTCACAATTTCAGAAAAAATCTGACTTTCAGCAATTCACTCAAAAATGGTGCCCAACGGTTGCAAATGCTCCCCTAAAAGGTTTGGCGGTACAAGAAATTAGCCTTCGACAACTTAACTGGCGGAAAAAGATTTTTTGAAATAATCCCTAAGCCCCGGGTCACAATTTCAGAAAAATCTTACTTTCAGCAATTCACTCAAAAAGGGTCCCCAACGGTTGCAAATGCTCCACTAAAAGGTTTGGCGGTCAAAATAGAAGGCTTTTTATCACAGGACAAGAAATTAGCCTTTGACAACTTAAAAGATTTTTGAAAAAATCCCTAAGCCCGGGGTCAAAATTTCAGAAAAATCTGATTTTCAGCAATTCACTCAAAAAAGGTCCCAAACGGTTGCAAATGCTCCTCTGAAATCTTTGGCGGTCGAAACAGAAGGGTTTTTATCACAGGACAAGAAATCAGCCCTCAACAACTTAAACGGCGGAAAAAGATTTTTTGAAAAAATCCCTAAGCCCCGGGGTCAAAATTTCAGAAAAAATCTAACTTTCAGCAATTCACTCAAAAATGGTGCCCAACGGTTGCAAATGCTCCACTAAAAGGTTTGGCGGTCAAAATAGAAGGCTTTGAATCACAGTACAAGAAATTAGCCTTCGACAACTTAACCGGCGGAAAAAGATTTTTTGAAAAAATCCCTAAGCCCCAGGGTCACAATTTCAGAACACCCTGCTATTCCGCAGTTCACTCAAAAATGGTCCCCAACGGTTGCAAATGCTCCTCTGAAATCTTTGGCGGTCGAAACAGAAGGGTTTTTATCACAGGACAAGAAATTAGCCTTCGACAACTTAAAAAGATTTTTTGAAAAAATTCCTAAGCCCCGGGGTCAAAATTTCAGAAAAAATCTGACTTTCAGCAATTCACTCAAAAAGGGTGCCCAACGGTTGCAAATGCTCCCCTAAAAGGTTTGGCGGTCAAAAAGAAGGCTTTTGTCACAGGACAAGAAATTAGCCTTCGACAACTTAAACGGTGGAAACAGATTTTTTGAAAAAAATCCCTAAGCCCCGGGGTCACAATTTCAGCAAAAACCTGATTTTCAGCAATTCCCTCAAAAATGGTCCCCAACGGTTGCAAATGCTCCCCTAAAAGGTTTGGCGGTCGAAACAAAAGGGTTTTTATCACAGGACAAGAAATCAGCCCTCAACAACTCAAGCGGTGGAAAAAGAGTTTTTGAAAAAATCCCTAAGCCCCGGGGTCACAATTTCAGAAAAAATCTGACTTTCAGCAATTCACTCAAAAATGGTGCCCAACGGTTGCAAATGCTCCCCTAAAAGGTTTGGCGGTCAAAATAGAAGGCTTTTATCACAGGTCAAGAAATTAGCCTTTGACAACTTAAAAGATTTTTGAAAAAATCCCTAAGCCCCGGGTCAAAATTTCAGAAAAAATCTGACTTTCAGCAATTCACTCAAAAAGGTCCCAAATGGTTGCAAATGCTCCTCTGAAATCTTTGGCGGTCGAAACAGAAGTGTTTTTATCACAGGACAAGAAATCAGCCCTCAACAACTTAACCGGCGGAAAAGATTTTTTGAAAAAATCCCTAAGCCCGGGGTCACAATTTCAGAAAAACCTGATATTCCGCAGTTCACTCAAAAATTGTCCCCAACGGTTGCAAATGCACCTCTGAAATCTTTGGCGGTCGAAACAGAAGGGTTTTTATCACAGGACAAGAAATCAGCCCTCAACAACTTAAGCGGTGGAAAAAGATTTTTTGAAAAAATCCCTAAGCCCCGGGGTCACAATTTCAGAAAAAATCTTACTTTCAGCAATTCACTCAAAAAAGGGTCCCCAACGGTTGCAAATGCTCCACTAAAAGGTTTGGCGGTCAAAATAGAAGGCTTTCAATCACAGGACAAGAAATTAGCCTTCGACAATTTAACCGGCGGAAAAAGATTTTTTGAAAAATCCCTAAGCCCCGGGGTCACATTTTCAGAAAAACCTGATATTCCGCACTTCACTCAAAAATGGTCCCCAACGGTTGCAAATGCTCCCCTGAAATCTTTGGCGGTCGAAACAGAAGGATTTTTATCACAGGACAAGAAATCAGCTCTCAACAACTTCACCGGCGGAAAAGATTTTTTGAAAAATCCCTAAGCCCCGGGTCACAATTTCAGAAAAAATTGACTTTCAGCAATTCACTCAAAAATGGTCCCCAACGGTTGCAAATGCTCCTCTGAAATCTTTGGCGGTCGAAACAGAAGGGTTTTAT
Organism: Podarcis lilfordi; assembly: GCA_947686815.1. NCBI lineage: Eukaryota > Metazoa > Chordata > Lepidosauria > Squamata > Lacertidae > Podarcis > Podarcis lilfordi. The sequence goes on along the minus strand of CANTUW010000029.1, from coordinate 100,554 downwards.
CACAGGACAAGAAATCAGCCCTCAACAACTTAAGCGGTGGAAAAGATTTTTGAAAAATCCCAAAGCCCCGGGTCACATTTTCTGCAAAAATCTGACTTACCGCAATTCACTCAAACAGGGGGCCCAACGGTTGCAAATGCTCCCCTAAAAGGTTTGACGGTCACAATAGAAGGCTTTTATCACAGGACAAGAAATTAGCATTCGACAACTTAACCGGCGGAAAAGATTTTTTGAAAAAATCCCTAAGCCCCGGGGTCACAATTTCAGCAAAAATCTGACTTTAAGCAATTGACTCCAAAATGGTCTCCAACGGTTGCAAATGCTCCCCTAAAAGGTTTGGCGGTCGAAACAGAAGGGTTTTTATCACAGGACAAGAAATCAGCCCTCAACAACTTAAGCGGCGGAAAAAGATTTTTTGAAAAAATCCCTAAGCCCCGGGGTCACAATTTCAGAAAAAATCTGACTTTCAGCAATTCACTCAAAAATGGTCCCCAACGGTTGCAAATGCACCTCTGAAATCTTTGGCGGTCGAAACAGAAGGGTTTTTATCACAGGACAAGAAATTAGCCTTCGACAACTTAACCGGCGGAAAAAGATTTTTTGAAAAAATCCCTAAGCCCCTGGGTCACAATTTCAGCAAAAATCTGACTTTCAGCAATTCACTCAAAAATGGTGCCCAACGGTTGCAAATGCTCCCCTAAAAGGTTTGGCGGTCAAAATAGAAGGCTTTTAATCAATTGACAAGAAATTACCCTTCGACAACTTAACCGGCGGAAAAATATTTTTTGAAAAAATCCCTAAGCCCCGGGGTCACAATTTCAGAAAAAATCTGACTTTCAGCAATTCACTCAAAAATGGTCCCCAACGGTTGCAAATGCTCCCCTGAAATCTTTGGCAGTCGAAACAGAAGGATTTTTATCACAGGACAAGAAATCAGCCCTCAACAACTTAACCGGAGGAAAAAGATTTTTTGAAAAATCCCTAAGCCCCGGGTCACAATTTCAGAAAAAATTGACTTTCAGCAATTCACTCAAAAATGGTGCCCAACGGTTGCAAATGCTCCTCTGAAAGGATTGGCGGTCCAAACAGAAGGGTTTTTATCACAGGACAAGAAATCAGCCCTCAACAACTTAAGCGGTGGAAAAAGATTTTTTGAAAAAATCCCTAAGCCCCGGGGTCACAATTTCAACAAAAATCTGACTTTCAGCAATTCACTCAAAAATGGTGCCCAACGGTTGCAAATGCTCCCCTAAAAGGTTTGGCGGTCAAAATAGAAGGCTTTTTTTCACAGGACAAGAAATTAGCCTTCGACAACTTAACCGGCGGAAAAAGATTTTTTGAAAAAATCCCTAAGCCCCGGGGTCACAATTTCAGAAAAAATCTTACTTTCAGCAATTCACTCAAAAAAGGGTCCCCAACGGTTGCAAATGCTCCACTAAAAGGTTTGGCGGTCAAAATAGAAGGCTTTTTATCACAGGACAAGAAATTAGCCTTTGACAACTTAAAAAGATTTTTTGAAAAAATCCCTAAGCCCCGGGGTCAAAATTTCAGAAAAATCTGACTTTCAGCAATTCACTCAAAAAGGTCCCAAACGGTTGCAAATGCTCCTCTGAAATCTTTGGCGGTCGAAACAGAAGTGTTTTTATCACAGGACAAGAAATCAGCCCTCAACAACTTAACCGGCGGAAAAGATTTTTGAAAAAATCCCTAAGGCCCGGGTCACAATTTCAGAAAAACCTGATATTCCGCAGTCACTCAAAAATGGTCCCCAACGGTTGCAAATGCTCCCCTGAAATCTTTGGCGGTCGAAAAGAAGGATTTTATCACAGGACAAGAAATCAGCCCTCAACAACTTCACCGGCGGAAAAAGAGTTTTTGAAAAAATCCCTAAGCCCCGGGGTCACAATTTCAGAAAAAATCTTACTTTCAGCAATTCACTCAAAAAAGGGTCCCCAACGGTTGCAAATGCTCCACTAATAGGTTTGGCGGTCAAAATAGAAGGCTTTCAATCACAGGACAAGAAATTAGCCTTCGACAATTTAACCGACGGAAAAGACTTTTGAAAAAATCCCTAAGCCCCGGGGTCACATTTTCAGAAAAACCTGATTTTCAGCAATTCCCTCAAAAATGGTCCCCAACGGTTGCAAATGCTCCCCTAAAAGGTTTGGCGGTCGAAACAAAAGGGTTTTTATCACAGGACAAGAAATCAGCCCTCAACAACTCAAGCGGTGGAAAAAGAGTTTTTGAAAAAATCCCTAAGCCCCGGGGTCACAATTTCAGAAAAAATCTGACTTTCAGCAATTCACTCAAAAATGGTGCCCAACGGTTGCAAATGCTCCCCTAAAAGGTTTGGCGGTCAAAATAGAAGGCTTTTATCACAGGTCAAGAAATTAGCCTTTGACAACTTAAAAGATTTTTGAAAAAATCCCTAATCCCCGGGTCAAAATTTCAGAAAAATCTGACTTTCAGCAATTCACTCAAAAAAGGTCCCATATGGTTGCAAATGCTCCTCTGAAATCTTTGGCGGTCGAAACAGAAGTGTTTTTATCACAGGACAAGAAATCAGCCCTCAACAACTTAACCGGCGGAAAAAGATTTTTTGAAAAAATCCCTAAGCCCGGGGTCACAATTTCAGAAAAACCTGATATTCCGCAGTTCACTCAAAAATGGTCCCCAACGGTTGCAAATGCACCTCTGAAATCTTTGGCGGTCGAAACAGAAGGGTTTTTATCACAGGACAAGAAATCAGCCCTCAACAACTTAAGCGGTGGAAAAAGAGTTTTTGAAAAAATCCCTAAGCCCCGGGGTCACAATTTCAGAAAAAATCTTACTTTCAGCAATTCACTCAAAAGGGTCCCCAACGGTTGCAAATGCTCCACTAATAGGTTTGGCGGTCAAAATAGAAGGCTTTCAATCACAGGACAAGAAATTAGCCTTCGACAATTTAACCGGCGGAAAAAGATTTTTTGAAAAAATCCCTAAGCCCCGGGGTCACATTTTCAGAAAAACCTGATATTCCGCAGTTCACTCAAAAATGGTCCCCAACGGTTGCAAATGCTCCCCTGAAATCTTTGGCGGTCGAAACAGAAGGATTTTTATCACAGGACAAAAAATCAGCTCTCAACAACTTCACCGGCGGAAAAAGATTTTTTGAAAAAATCCCTAAGCCCCGGGGTCACAATTTCAGAAAAAAATTGACTTTCAGCAATTCACTCAAAAATGGTGCCCAACGGTTGCAAATGCTCCCCTAAAAGGTTTGGCGGTCAAAATAGAAGGCTTTTAATCAATTGACAAGAAATTACCCTTCGACAACTTAACCGGCGGAAAAATATTTTTTTGAAAAATCCCTAAGCCCGGGGTCACAATTTCAGAAAAATCTGACTTTCAGCAATTCACTCAAAAATGGTCCCCAACGGTTGCAAATGCTCCCCTGAAATCTTTGGCAGTCGAAACAGAAGGATTTTTATCACAGGACAAGAAATCAGCCCTCAACAACTTCACCGGCGGAAAAAGATTTTTTGAAAAAATCCCTAAGCCCCGGGGTCACAATTTCAGAAAAAAATTGACTTTCAGCAATTCACTCAAAAATGGTGCCCAACGGTTGCAAATGCTCCTCTGAAAGGATTGGCGGTCCAAACAGAAGGGTTTTTATCACAGGACAAGAAATCAGCCCTCAACAACTCAAGCGGTGGAAAAGATTTTTGAAAAATCCCTAAGCCCCGGGTCACAATTTCAACAAAAATCTGACTTTCAGCAATTCACTCAAAAATGGTGCCCAACGGTTGCAAATGCTCCCCTAAAAGGTTTGGCGGTCAAAATAGAAGGCTTTTTTCACAGGACAAGAAATTAGCCTTCGACAACTTAACCAGCGGAAAAGATTTTGAAAAAATCCCTAAGCCCCGAGGTCACAATTTCAGAAAAATCTTACTTTCAGCAATTCACTCAAAAAGGGTCCCCAACGGTTGCAAATGCTCCACTAAAAGGTTTGGCGGTCAAAATAGAAGGCTTTTTATCACAGGACAAGAAATTAGCCTTTGACAACTTAAAAGATTTTTGAAAAAATCCCTAAGCCCGGGGTCAAAATTTCAGAAAAATCTGACTTTCAGCAATTCACTCAAAAAGGTCCCAAACGGTTGCAAATGCTCCTCTGAAATCTTTGGCGGTCGAAACAGAAGTGTTTTTATCACAGGACAAGAAATCAGCCCTCAACAACTTAACCGGCGGAAAAAGATTTTTTGAAAAAATCCCTAAGGCCCGGGGTCACAATTTCAGAAAAACCTGATATTCCGCAGTCACTCAAAAATGGTCCCCAACGGTTGCAAATGCTCCCCTGAAATCTTTGGCGGTCGAAAAAGAAGGATTTTTATCACAGGACAAGAAATCAGCCCTCAACAACTTCACCGGCGGAAAAAGAGTTTTTGAAAAAATCCCTAAGCCCCGGGGTCACAATTTCAGAAAAAATCTTACTTTCAGCAATTCACCAAAAAAAGGGTCCCCAACGGTTGCAAATGCTCCACTAATAGGTTTGGCGGTCAAAATAGAAGGCTTTCAATCACAGGACAAGAAATTAGCCTTCGACAATTTAACCGGCGGAAAAAGATTTTTTGAAAAAATCCCTAAGCCCCGGGGTCACATTTTCAGAAAAACCTGATTTTCAGCAATTCCCTCAAAAATGGTCCCCAACGGTTGCAAATGCTCCCCTAAAAGGTTTGGCGGTCGAAACAAAAGGGTTTTTATCACAGGACAAGAAATCAGCCCTCAACAACTCAAGCGGTGGAAAAAGAGTTTTTGAAAAATCCCTAAGCCCGGGGTCACAATTTCAGAAAAAATCTGACTTTCAGCAATTCACTCAAAAATGGTGCCCAACGGTTGCAAATGCTCCCCTAAAAGGTTTGGCGGTCAAAATAGAAGGCTTTTTATCACAGGTCAAGAAATTAGCCTTTGACAACTTAAAAAGATTTTTTGAAAAAATCCCTAATCCCCGGGGTCAAAATTTCAGAAAAAATCTGACTTTCAGCAATTCACTCAAAAAAGGTCCCAAATGGTTGCAAATGCTCCTCTGAAATCTTTGGCGGTCGAAACAGAAGTGTTTTTATCACAGGACAAGAAATCAGCCCTCAACAACTTAACCGGCGGAAAAAGATTTTTTGAAAAAATCCCTAAGCCCGGGGTCACAATTTCAGAAAAACCTGATATTCCGCAGTTCACTCAAAAATGGTCCCCAACGGTTGCAAATGCACCTCTGAAATCTTTGGCGGTCGAAACAGAAGGGTTTTTATCACAGGACAAGAAATCAGCCCTCAACAACTTAAGCGGTGGAAAAAGAGTTTTTGAAAAAATCCCTAAGCCCCGGGGTCACAATTTCAGAAAAATCTTACTTTCAGCAATTCACTCAAAAAAGGGTCCCCAACGGTTGCAAATGCTCCACTAATAGGTTTGGCGGTCAAAATAGAAGGCTTTCAATCACAGGACAAGAAATTAGCCTTCGACAATTTAACCGGCGGAAAAAGATTTTTTGAAAAAATCCCTAAGCCCCGGGTTCAAATTTCCCGAAAAACCTGACATTCAGCATTTCACTCAAAAATGGTCCCCAACGGTTGCAAATGCTACCCTGAAATCATTGGCGGTCTAAACAGAAGGATTTTTATCACAGGACAAAAAATCAGCTCTCAACAACTTCACCGGCGGAAAAAGATTTTTTGAAAAAATCCCTAAGCCCCGGGGTCACAATTTCAGAAAAAAATTGACTTTCAGCAATTCACTCAAAAATGGTCCCCAACGGTTGCAAATGCTCCTCTGAAATCTTTGGCGGTCGAAACAGAAGGGTTTTTATCACAGGACAAGAAATCAGCCCTCAACAACTTAAGCGGCGGAAAAGATTTTTGAAAAAATCCCAAAGCCCGGGGTCACAATTTCAGCAAAAATCTGACTATCAGCAATTCACTCAAAAATGGTGCCCAACGGTTGCAAATGCTCCCCTAAAAGGTTTGGCGGTCAAAATCGAAGGCTTTTATCACAGGACAAGAAATTAGCATTCGACAACTTAACCGGCGGAAAAGATTTTTAAAAAATCCCTAAGCCCCGGGGTCACAATTTCAGCAAAAATCTGACTTTAAGCAATTGACTCAAAAATGGTCCCCAACGGTTGCAAATGCTCCCCTAAAAGGTTTGGCGGTCGAAACAGAAGGGTTTTTATCACAGGACAAGAAATCAGCCCTCAACAACTTAAGCGGTGGAAAAAGACTTTTTGAAAAAATCCCTAAGCCCTGGGGTCACAATTTCAGAAAAAATTTGACTTTCAGCAATTCACTCAAAAAGGGTCCCCAACGGTTGCAAATACACCTCTGAAATCTTTGGCGGTCGAAAAAGAAGGGTTTTTATCACAGGACAAGAAATTAGCCTTCGACAACTTAACCGGCGGAAAAAGATTTTTTGAAAAAATCCCTAAGCCCCGGGGTCACAATTTCAGAAAAGCCTGATATTCCGCAGTTCACTCAAAAATGGTCCCCAACGGTTGCAAATGCTCCCCTGAAATCTTTGGCGGTCGAAACAGAAGAGTTTTTATCACAGAACAAGAAATCAGCCCTCATCAACTTAAACGGTGGAAAAAGATTTTTTGAAAAAATCCCTAAGCCCCGGGGTCACAATTTCAGAAAAAATCTGACTTTCAGCAATTCACTCAAAAATGGTGCCCAACGGTTGCAAATGCTCCCCTAAAAGGTTTGGCGGTCAAAATAGAAGGCTTTTAATCAATTGACAAGAAATTACCCTTCGACAACTTAACCGGCGGAAAAATATTTTTTGAAAAAATCCCTAAGCCCCGGGGTCACAATTTCAGAAAAAATCTGACTTTCAGCAATTCACTCAAAAATGGTCCCCAACGGTTGCAAATGCTCCCCTGAAATCTTTGGCGGTCGAAACAGAAGGATTTTTATCACAGGACAAGAAATCAGCCCTCAACAACTTCACCGGCGGAAAAGATTTTTGAAAAAATCCCTAAGCCCCGGGGTCACAATTTCAGAAAAAATTTGACTTTCAGCAATTCACTCAAAAATGGTGCCCAACGGTTGCAAATGCTCCTCTGAAAGGATTGGCGGTCCAAACAGAAGGGTTTTTATCACAGGACAAGAAATCAGCCCTCAACAACTTAAGCGGTGGAAAAAGATTTTTTGAAAAAATCCCTAAGCCCCGGGGTCACAATTTCAGCAAAAATCTGACTTTCAGCAATTCACTCAAAAATGGTGCCCAACGGTTGCAAATGCTCCCCTAAAAGGTTTGGCGGTCAAAATAGAAGGCTTTTTATCACAGGACAAGAAATTAGCCTTCGACAACTTAACCGGCGGAAAAAGATTTTTTGAAAAAATCCCTAAGCCCCGGGGTCACAATTTCAGCAAAAATCTGACTTTAAGCAATTGACTCAAAAATGGTTCCCAACGGTTGCAAATGCTCCCCTAAAAGGTTTGGCGGTCGAAACAGAAGGGTTTTTATCACAGGACAAGAAATTATCCTCGACAACTTAACCGGCGGAAAAGATTTTTGAAAAATCCCTAAGCCCCGGGGTCACAATTTCAGCAAAATTTTGACTTTCAGCAATTGACTCAAAAGGGTCCCCAACGGTTGCAAATGCTCCCTAAAAGGTTTGGCGGTCAAAATAGAAGGCTTTTGTCACAGGACAAGAAATCAGCCCTCAACAACTTAAGCGGTGGAAAAGACTTTTGAAAAAATCCCTAAGCCCGGGGTCACAATTTCAGAAAAAAATTGACTTTCAGCAATTCACTTAAAAAGGGTCCCCAACGGTTGCAAATACACCTCTGAAATCTTTGGCGGTCGAAACAGAAGGGTTTTTATCACAGGACAAGAAATTAGCCTTCGACAACTTAACCGGCGGAAAAGATTTTTGAAAAAATCCCTAAGCCCGGGGTCACAATTTCAGAAAAGCCTGATATTCCGCAGTTCACTCAAAATGGACCCCAACGGTTGCAAATGCTCCCCTGAAATCTTTGGCGGTCGAAACAGAAGGGTTTTTATCACAGGACAAGAAATCAGCCCTCATCAACTTAAACGGTGGAAAAAGATTTTTTGAAAAAATCCCTAAGCCCCGGGGTCACAATTTCAGAAAAAATCTGACTTTCAGCAATTCACTCAAAAATGGTGCCCAACGGTTGCAAATGCTCCCCTAAAAGGTTTGACGGTCAAAATAGAAGGCTTTTAATCAATTGACAAGAAATTACCCTTCGACAACTTAACCGGCGGAAAAGATTTTTGAAAAATCCCTAAGCCCCGGGTCACAATTTCAGCAAAAATCTGACTTTCAGCAATTCACTCAAAAATGGTCCCCAACGGTTGCAAATGCTCCACTAATAGGTTTGTCGGTCAAAATAGAAGGCTTTGTATCACAGGACAAGAAATTAGCATTCGACAACTTAACCGGCGGAAAAAGATTTTTTGAAAAAATCCCTAAGCCCCGGGGTCACAATTTCAGCAAAAATCTGACTTTAAGCAATTCACTCAAAAATGGTCCCCAACGGTTGCAAATGCTCCCCTAAAAGGTTTGGCGGTCGAAACAGAAGGGTTTTTATCACAGGACAAGAAATCAGCCCTCAACAACTTAAGCGGCGGAAAAAGATTTTTTGAAAAAATCCCTAAGCCCCGGGGTCACAATTTCAGAAAAAATCTGACTTTCAGCAATTCACTCAAAAATGGTCCCCAACGGTTGCAAATGCTCCCCTAAAAGGTTTGGCGGTCGAAACAGAAGGGTTTTTATCACAGGACAAGAAATCAGCCCTCAACAACTTAAGCGGTGGAAAAAGACTTTTTGAAAAAATCCCTAAGCCCCGGGGTCACAATTTCAGAAAAAATTTGACTTTCAGCAATTCACTCAAAAAGGGTCCCCAACGGTTGCAAATACACCTCTGAAATCTTTGGCGGTCGAAACAGAAGGGTTTTTATCACAGGACAAGAAATTAGCCTTCGACAACTTAACCGGCGGAAAAAGATTTTTTGAAAAAATCCCTAAGCCCCGGGGTCACAATGTCAGAAAAACCTGATATTCCGCAGTTCACTCAAAAATGGTCCCCAACGGTTGCAAATGCTCCCTGAAATCTTTGGCGGTCGAAACAGAAGTGTTTTTATCACAGGACAAGAAATCAACCCTCATCAACTTAACCGGCGGAAAAAGATTTTTTGAAAAAATCCCTAAGCCCCGGGGTCACAATTTCAGCAAAAATCTGACTTTAAGCAATTGACTCAAAAAGGGTCCCCAACGGTTGCAAATGCTCCCCTAAAAGGTTTGGCGGTCAAAATAGAAGGCTTTTTGTCACAGGACAAGAAATTAGCATTCGACAACTTAACCGGCGGAAAAAGATTTTTTGAAAAAATCCCTAAGCCCCGGGGTCACAATTTCAGAAAAAATATGACTTTCAGCAATTCACTCAAAAAGGGTCCCCAACGGTTGCAAATACACCTCTGAAATCTTTGGCGGTTGAAACACAAGATTTTTTATCACAGGACAAGAAATCAGCCCTCATCAACTTAAACGGTGGAAAAGATTTTTGAAAAAATCCCTAAGCCCGGGGTCACAATTTCAGAAAAATCTGACTTTCAGCAATTCACTCAAAAATGGTGCCCAACGGTTGCAAATGCTCCCCTAAAAGGTTTGGCGGTCAAAATAGAAGGCTTTTAATCAATTGACAAGAAATTACCCTTCGACAACTTAACCGGCGGAAAAATATTTTTTGAAAAAATCCCTAAGCCCGGGGTCAAAATTTCAGAAAAAATCTGACTTTCAGCAATTCACTCAAAAAAGGGTCCCCAACGGTTGCAAATGCTCCCCTAAAAGGTTTGGCGGTCAAAATAGAAGGCTTTTTATCACAGGACAAGAAATTAGCCTTCGACAACTTAAAAGATTTTTGAAAAATCCCTAAGCCCCGGGTCAAAATTTCAGAAAAAATCTGACTTTCAGCAATTCACTCAAAAAGGTCCCAAACGGTTGCAAATGCTCGTCTGAAATCTTTGGCGGTCGAAACAGAAGGGTTTTTATCACAGGACAAGAAATCAGCCCTCAACAACTTAACCGGCGGAAAAGATTTTTTGAAAAAATCCCTAAGCCCCGGGGTCACAATTTCAGCAAAAATCTGACTTTCAGCAATTCACTCAAAAATGGTTCCCAACGGTTGCAAATGCTCCCCTAAAAGGTTTGGCGGTCAAAATAGAAGGCTTTTTGTCACAGGACAAGAAATTAGCCTTCGACAACTTAACCGACGGAAAAAGATTTTTGAAAAAATCCCTAAGCCCCGGGGTCACAATTTCAGCAAAAATCTGACTTTCAGCAATTCACTCAAAAATGGTGCCCAACGGTTGCAAATGCTCCCCTAAAAGGTTTGGCGGTCAAAATAGAAGGCTTTTTATCACAGGACAAGAAATCAGCCCTCATCAACTTAAACGGTGGAAAAAGATTTTTTGAAAAAATCCCTAAGCCCCGGGGTCACAATTTCAGCAAAAATCTGACTTTAAGCAATTCACTCAAAAATGGTGCCCAACGGTTGCAAATGCTCCCTAAAAGGTTTGGCGGTCAAAATAGAAGGCTTTTAATCAATTGACAAGAAATTACCCTTCGACAACTTAACCGGCGGAAAAAGATTTTTTGAAAACATCCCAAAGCCCCGGGGTCACAATTTCAGCAAAAATCTGACTTTCAGCAATTCACTCAAAAAAGGGTCCCCAACGGTTGCAAATGCTCGCCTGAAATCTTTGGCAGTCAAAATAGAAGGCTTTTTATAACAGGACAAGAAATTAGCATTCGACAACTTAACCGGCGGAAAAAGATTTTTTGAAAAAATCCCTAAGCCCCGGGGTCACAATTTCAGCAAAAATCTGACTTTAAGCAATTCACTCAAAAATGGTGCCCAACGGTTGCAAATGCTCCCCTAACAGGTTTGGCGGTCAAAACAGAAGGGTTTTTATCACAGGACAAGAAATCAGCCCTCAACAACTTAAGCGGAGGAAAAAGACTTTTTGAAAAAATCCCTAAGCCCCGAGGTCACAATTTCAGAAAAAATATGACTTTAAGCAATACAAAAAAAAATGGACCCAAACGGTTCCAAATCATCCCCTAAAAGGTTTGGCGGTCGAAACAGAAGGGTTTTATCACAGGACAAGAAATCAGCCCTCAACAACTTAAGCGGTGGAAAAGACTTTTGAAAAAATCCCTAAGCCCCGGGGTCACAATTTCAGAAAAATTTGACTTTCAGCAATTCACTCAAAAGGGTCCCCAACGGTTGCAAATACACCTCTGAAATCTTTGGCGGTCGAAACAGAAGGGTTTTTATCACAGGACAAGAAATTAGCCTTCGACAACTTAACCGGCGGAAAAAGATTTTTTGAAAAAATCCCTAAGCCCCGGGGTCACAATTTCAGAAAAACCTGATATTCCGCAGTTCACTCAAAAATGGTCCCCAACGGTTGCAAATGCTCCCCTGAAATCTTTGGCGGTCGAAACAGAAGAGTTTTTATCACAGGACAAGAAATCAGCCCTCATCAACTTAACCGGCGGAAAAAGATTTTTTGAAAAAATCCCTAAGCCCCGGGGTCACAATTTCAGCAAAAATCTGACTTTAAGCAATTGACTCAAAAATGGTTCCCAACGGTTGCAAATGCTCCCCTAAAAGGTTTGGCGGTCGAAACAGAAGGGTTTTTATCACAGGACAAGAAATTATCCCTCGACAACTTAACCGGCGGAAAAAGATTTTTTGAAAAAATCCCTAAGCCCCGGGGTCACAATTTCAGCAAAATTTTGACTTTCAGCAATTGACTCAAAAAGGGTCCCCAACGGTTGCAAATGCTCCCCTAAAAGGTTTGGCGGTCAAAATAGAAGGCTTTTTGTCACAGGACAAGAAATTAGCATTCGACAACTTAACCGGCGGAAAAGATTTTTGAAAAATCCCTAAGCCCCGGGTCACAATTTCAGAAAAATTTGACTTTCAGCAATTCACTTAAAAGGGTCCCTAACGGTTGCAAATACACCTCTGAAATCTTTGGCGGTTGAAACAGAAGAGTTTTTATCACAGGACAAGAAATCAGCCCTCATCAACTTAAACGGTGGAAAAAGATTTTTTGAAAAATCCCTACGCCCCGGGGTCACAATTTCAGAAAAACCTGATATTCCGCAGTTCACTCAAAAATGGTCCCCAACGGTTGCAAATGCTCCCCTAAAAGGTTTGGCGGTCAAAATAGAAGGCTTTTAATCAATTGACAAGAAATTACCCTTCGACAACTTAACCGGCGGAAAAATATTTTTTGAAAAAATCCCTAAGCCCCGGGGTCACAATTTCAGAAAAAATCTGACTTTCAGCAATTCACTCAAAAAAGGGTCCCCAACGGTTGCAAATGCTCCACTAAAAGGTTTGGCGGTCAAAATAGAAGGCTTTTATCACAGGACAAGAAATTAGCCTTCGACAACTTAAAAAGATTTTTTGAAAAAATCCCTAAGCCCCGGGGTCAAAATTTCAGAAAAAATCTGACTTTCAGCAATTCACTCAAAAAAGGTCCCAAACGGTTGCAAATGCTCCTCTGAAATCTTTGGCGGTCGAAACAGAAGGGTTTTTATCACAGGACAAGAAATCAGCCCTCAACAACTTAACCGGCGGAAAAAGATTTTTTGAAAAAATCCCTAAGCCCCGGGTCACAATTTAAGCAAAAATCTGACTTTCAGCAATTCACTCAAAAATGGTGCCCAACGGTTGCAAATGCTCCCCTAAAAGGTTTGGCGGTCAAAATAGAAGGCTTTTTGTCACAGGACAAGAAATTAGCCTTCGACAACTTAACCGGCGGAAAAAGATTTTGAAAAATCCCTAAGCCCCGGGTCACAATTTCAGCAAAAATCTGACTTTCAGCAATTCACTCAAAAATGGTCCCCAACGGTTGCAAATGCTCCCCAAAAAGGTTTGGCGGTCAAAAATAGAAGGCTTATAGTAGCAGGACAAGAAATTAGCATACGACAACATAACCGGCGGAAAAGATTTTGAAAAAATCCCTAAGCCCCGGGTCACAATTTCAGCAAAAATCTGACTTTAAGCAATTGACTCAAAAATGGTCCCCAACGGTTGCAAATGCTCCCCTAAAAGGTTTGGCGGTCGAAACAGAAGGGTTTTTATCACAGGACAAGAAATCAGCCCTCAACAACTTAAGCGGCGGAAAAAGATTTTTTGAAAAAATCCCTAAGCCCCGGGTCACAATTTCAGAAAAATCTGACTTTCAGCAATTCACTCAAAAATGGTCCCCAACGGTTGCAAATGCTCCTCTGAAATCTTTGGCGGTCGAAACAGAAGGGTTTTTATCACAGGACAAGAAATCAGCCCTCAACAACTTAAGCGGTGGACAAGACTTTTTTGAAAAAATCCCTAAGCCCCGGGTCACAATTTCAGAAAAATTTGACTTTCAGCACTTCACACAACCACGGTCCCCAACGGTTGCAAATACACCTCTGAAATCTTTGGCGGTCGAAACAGAAGGGTTTTTAACACAGGACAAGAAATTAGCCTTCGACAACTTAACCGGCGGAAAAAGATTTTTTGAAAAAATCCCTAAGCCCCGGGGTCACAATTTCAGAAATACCTGATATTCCGCAGTTCACTCAAAAATGGTCCCCAACGGTTGCAAATGCTCCCCTGAAATCTTTGGTGGTCGAAACAGAAGAGTTTTTATCACAGGACAAGAAATCAGCCCTCATCAACTTAAACGGTGGAAAAAGATTTTTTGAAAAAATCCCTAAGCCCCGGGGTCACAATTTCAGAAAACATCTGACTTTCAGCAATTCACTCAAAAATGGTGCCCAACGGTTGCAAATGCTCCCCTAAAAGGTTTGGCGGTCAAAATAGAAGGCTTTTAATCAATTGACAAGAAATTAGCCTTCGACAACTTAACCGGTGGAAAAAGATTTTTTGAAAAAATCCCTAAGCCCCGGGGTCACAATTTCAGCAAAATTTTGACTTTCAGCAATTCACTCAAAAAAGGGTCCCCAACGGTTGCAAATGCTCCACTAAAAGGTTTGGCGGTCAAAATAGAAGGCTTTTTATCACAGGACAAGAAATTAGCCTTCGACAACTTAACCGGCGGAAAAGATTTTTGAAATAATCCCTAAGCCCCGGGTCACAATTTCAGAAAAATCTGATTTCAGCAATTCACTCAAAAATGGTCCCCAACGGTTGCAAATGCTCCTCTGAAATCTTTGGCGGTCGAAACAGAAGGGTTTTATCACAGGACAAGAAATCAGCCCTCAACAACTTAACCGGCGGAAAAAGATTTTTGAAAAATCCCTAAGCCCCGGGGTCACAATTTCAACAAAAATCTGACTTTCAGCAATTCACTCAAAAATGGTCCCCAACGGTTGCAAATGCTCCCCTAAAAGGTTTGGCGGTCGAAACAGAAGGGTTTTTATCACAGGACAAGAAATCAGCCCTCAACAACTTAACCGGTGGAAAAGACTTTTGAAAAAATCCCTAAGCCCCGGGTCACAATTTCAGAAAAATTTGACTTTCAGCAATTCACTCAAAAAGGGTCCCCAACGGTTGCAAATACACCTCTGAAATCTTTGGCGGTCGAAACAGAAGGGTTTTTAACACAGGACAAGAAATTAGCCTTCGACAACTTAACCGGCGGAAAAAGATTTTTTGAAAAAATCCCTAAGCCCCGGGGTCACAATTTCAGAAATACCTGATATTCCGCAGTTCACTCAAAAATGGTCCCCAACGGTTGCAAATGCTCCCCTGAAATCTTTGGTGGTCGAAACAGAAGAGTTTTTATCACAGGACAAGAAATCAGCCCTCATCAACTTAAACGGTGGAAAAGATTTTTGAAAAAATCCCTAAGCCCGGGGTCACAATTTCAGAAAAAATCTGACTTTCAGCAATTCACTCAAAAATGGTGCCCAACGGTTGCAAATGCTCCCCTAAAAGGTTTGGCGGTCAAAATAGAAGGCTTTTAATCAATTGACAAGAAATTAGCCTTCGACAACTTAACCGGTGGAAAAAGATTTTTGAAAAATCCCTAAGCCCCGGGTCACAATTTCAGCAAAATTTTGACTTTCATCAATTCACTCAAAACAGGGTCCCCAACGGTTGCAAATGCTCCCCTAAAAGGTTTGGCGGTCAAAATAGAAGGCTTTTTATCACAGGACAAGAAATTAGCCTTCGACAACTTAACCGGCGGAAAAAGATTTTTGAAATAATCCCTAAGCCCGGGGTCACAATTTCAGAAAAATCTGATTTCAGCAATTCACTCAAAAATGGTCCCCAACGGTTGCAAATGCTCCTCTGAAATCTTTGGCGGTCGAAACAGAAGGGTTTTTATCACAGGACAAGAAATCAGCCCTCAACAACTTAACCGGCGGAAAAAGATTTTTTGAAAAAATCCCTAAGCCCCGGGTCACAATTTTAACAAAAATCTGACTTTCAGCAATTCACTCAAAAATGGTCCCCAACGGTTGCAAATGCTCCCTAAAAGGTTTGGCGGTCGAAACAGAAGGGTTTTTATCACAGGACAAGAAATCAGCCCTCAACAACTTAAGCGGTGGAAAAGACTTTTGAAAAAATCCCTAAGCCCCGGGGTCACAATTTCAGAAAAATTTGACTTTCAGCAATTCACTCAAAAGGGTCCCCAACGGTTGCAAATACACCTCTGAAATCTTTGGCGGTCGAAACAGAAGGGTTTTTAACACAGGACAAGAAATTAGCCTTCGACAACTTAACCGGCGGAAAAGATTTTTGAAAAAATCCCTAAGCCCCGGGTCACAATTTCAGAAATACCTGATATTCCGCAGTTCACTCAAAAATGGTCCCCAACGGTTGCAAATGCTCCCTGAAATCTTTGGTGGTCGAAACAGAAGAGTTTTTATCACAGGACAAGAAATCAGCCCTCATCAACTTAAACGGTGGAAAAGATTTTGAAAAAATCCCTAAGCCCCGGGGTCACAATTTCAGAAAAATCTGACTTTCAGCAATTCACTCAAAAATGGTGCCCAACGGTTGCAAATGCTCCCTAAAAGGTTTGGCGGTCAAAATAGAAGGCTTTTAATCAATTGACAAGAAATTAGCCTTCGACAACTTAACCGGTGGAAAAGATTTTTCAAAAAATCCCTAAGCCCCGGGGTCACAATTTCAGCAAAATTTTGACTTTCAGCAATTCACTCAAAAAAGGGTCCCCAACGGTTGCAAATGCTCCACTAAAAGGTTTGGCGGTCAAAATAGAAGGCTTTTTATCACAGGACAAGAAATTAGCCTTCGACAACTTAACCGGCGGAAAAAGATTTTTTGAAATAATCCCTAAGCCCCGGGGTCACAATTTCAGAAAAAATCTGATTTCAGCAATTCACTCAAAAATGGTCCCCAACGGTTGCAAATGCTCCTCTGAAATCTTTGGCGGTCGAAACAGAAGGGTTTTTATCACAGGACAAGAAATCAGCCCTCAACAACTTAACCGGCGGAAAAAGATTTTTTGAAAAAATCCCAAAGCCCCGGGGTCACAATTTCAGCAAAAATCTGACTTTCAGCAATTCACTCAAAAATGGTCCCCAACGGTTGCAAATGCTCCCCTAAAAGGTTTGGCGGTCGAAACAGAAGGGTTTTTATCACAGGACAAGAAATCAGCCCTCAACAACTTAAGCGGCGGAAAAGATTTTTGAAAAAATCCCTAAGCCCCGGGTCACAATTTCAGAAAAATCTGACTTTCAGCAATTCACTCAAAAATGGTCCCCAACGGTTGCAAATGCTCCTCTGAAATCTTTGGCGGTCGAAACAGAAGGGTTTTTATCACAGGACAAGAAATCAGCCCTCATCAACTTAAACGGTGGAAAAAGATTTTTTGAAAAAATCCCTAAGCCCCGGGGTCACAATTTCAGAAAAAATCTGACTTTCAGCAATTCACTCAAAATGGTGCCCAACGGTTGCAAATGCTCCCCTAAAAGGTTTGGCGGTCAAAATAGAAGGCTTTTAATCAATTGACAAGAAATTACCCTTCGACAACTTAACCGGCGGAAAAAGATTTTTTGAAAAAATCCCTAAGCCCCGGGGTCACAATTTCAGCAAAAATCTGACTTTCAGCAATTCACTCAAAAAAGGGTCCCCAACGGTTGCAAATGCTCCACTAAAAGGTTTGGCGGTCAAAATAGAAGGCTTTTTATAACAGGACAAGAAATTAGCATTCGACAACTTAACCGGCGGAAAAAGATTTTTTGAAAAAATCCCTAAGCCCCGGGGTCACAATTTCAGAAAAAATCTGACTTTCAGCAATTCACTAAAAAATGTTCCCCAACGGTTGCAAATGCTCCCTAAAAGGTTTGGCGGTCGAAACAGAAGGGTTTTTATCACAGGACAAGAAATCAGCCCTCAACAACTTAAGCGGCGGAAAAGATTTTTTGAAAAAATCCCTAAGCCCCGAGGTCACAATTTCAGAAAAAATCTGACTTTCAGCAATTCACTCAAAAATGGTCCCCAACGGTTGCAAATGCTCCCCTAAAAGGTTTGGCGGTCGAAACAGAAGGGTTTTTATCACAGGACAAGAAATCAGCCCTCAACAACTTAAGCGGTGGAAAAGACTTTTTGAAAAAATCCCTAAGCCCCGGGTCACAATTTCAGAAAAAATTTGACTTTCAGCAATTCACTCAAAAAGGGTCCCCAACGGTTGCAAATACACCTCTGAAATCTTTGGCGGTCGAAACAGAAGGGTTTTTATCACAGGACAAGAAATTAGCCTTCGACAACTTAACCGGCGGAAAAAGATTTTTTGAAAAAATCCCTAAGCCCCGGGTCACAATTTCAGAAAAACCTGATATTCCGCAGTTCACTCAAAAATGGTCCCCAACGGTTGCAAATGCTCCCCTGAAATCTTTGGCGGTCGAAACAGAAGAGTTTTTATCACAGGACAAGAAATCAGCCCTCATCAACTTAACCGGCGGAAAAAGATTTTTTGAAAAAATCCCTAAGCCCCGGGTCACAATTTCAGCAAAAATCTGACTTTAAGCAATTGACTCAAAAATGGTGCCCAACGGTTGCAAATGCTCCCTAAAAGGTTTGGCGGTCGAAACAGAAGGGTTTTTATCACAGGACAAGAAATTATCCCTCGACAACTTAACCGGCGGAAAAGATTTTTGAAAAAATCCCTAAGCCCCGGGGTCACAATTTCAGCAAAATTTTTACTTTCAGCAATTGACTCAAAAAGGGTCCCCAAAGGTTGCAAATGCTACCCAAAAAGGTTTGGCGGTCAAAATAGAAGGCATTTTGTCACAGGACAAGAAAAAAGCCCACAACAACTTAAGCGGTGGAAAAGACTTTTGAAAAAATCCCTAAGCCCGGGGTCACAATTTCAGAAAAAATCTGACTTTCAGCAATTCACTCAAAAAAGGGTCCCCAACGGTTGCAAATGCTCCACTAAAAGGTTTGGCGGTCAAAATAGAAGGCTTTTTATCACAGGACAAGAAATTAGCCTTCGACAACTTAAAAAGATTTTTTGAAAAAATCCCTAAGCCCCGGGGTCAAAATTTCAGAAAAAATCTGACTTTCAGCAATTCACTCAAAAAAGGTCCCCAACGGTTGCAAATGCTCCTCTGAAATCTTTGGCGGTCGAAACAGAAGGGTTTTTATCACAGGACAAGAAATCAGCCCTCAACAACTTAAGCGGCGGTAAAGATTTTTGAAAAATCCCTAAGCCCGGGGTCACAATTTCAGCAAAAATCTGACTTTCAGCAATTCACTCAAAAATGGTTCCCAACGGTTGCAAATGCTCCCCTAAAAGGTTTGGCGGTCAAAATAGAAGGCTTTTTGTCACAGGACAAGAAATTAGCCTTCGACAACTTAACCGGCGGAAAAAGATTTTTTGAAAAAATCCCTAAGCCCCGGGGTCACAATTTCAGCAAAAATCTGACTTTCAGCAATTCACTCAAAAATGGTGTCCAACGGTTGCAAATGCTCCCCTAAAAGGTTTGGCGGTCAAAATAGAAGGCTTTTTATCACAGGACAAGAAATTAGCATTCGACAACTTAACCGGCGGAAAAAGATTTTTTGAAAAAATCCCTAAGGCCCGGGGTCACAATTTCAGAAAAAATTTGACTTTCAGCAATTCACTTAAAAAGGGTCCCCAACGGTTGCAAATACACCTCTGAAATCTTTGGCGGTCGAAACAGAAGAGTTTTTATCACAGGACAAGAAATCAGCCCTCATCAACTTAAACGGTGGAAAAAGATTTTTTGAAAAAATCCCTAAGCCCCGGGGTCACAATTTCAGCAAAAATCTGACTTTCAGCAATTCACTCAAAAATGGTGCCCAACGGTTGCAAATGCTCCCCTAAAAGGTTTGGCGGTCAAAATAGAAGGCTTTTAATCAATTGACAAGAAATTACCCTTCGACAACTTAACCGGCGGAAAAATATTTTTTGAAAAAATCCCTAAGCCCGGGGTCACAATTTCAGAAAAATCTGACTTTCAGCAATTCACTCAAAAAGGGTCCCCAACGGTTGCAAATGCTCCACTAAAAGGTTTGGCTGTCAAAATAGAATGCTTTTTATCAAACGACAAGATATTAGCCTTCGACAACTTAAAAAGATTTTTTGAAAAAATCCCTAAGCCCCGGGGTCAAAATTTCAGAAAAAATCTGTCTTCAAGCAATTCACTCAAAAAAGGTCCCAAACGGTTGCAAATGCTCCTCTGAAATCTTTGGCGGTCGAAACAGAAGGGTTTTTATCACAGGACAAGAAATCAGCCCTCAACAACTAAAGCGGTGGAAAAGATTTTTGAAAAAATCCCTAAGCCCCGGGTCACAATTTCAGCAAAAATCTGACTTTCAGCAATTCACTCAAAAATGGTTCCCAACGGTTGCAAATGCTCCCCTAAAAGGTTTGGCGGTCAAAATAGAAGGCTTTTGTCACAGGACAAGAAATTAGCCTTCGACAACTTAACCAGCGGAAAAGATTTTTGAAAAATCCCTAAGCCCGGGGTCACAATTTCAGCAAAAATCTGACTTTCAGCAATTCACTCAAAAATGGTGCCCAACGGTTGCAAATGCTCCCTAAAAGGTTTGGCGGTCAAAATAGAAGGCTTTTTATCACAGGACAAGAAATTAGCATTCGACAACTTAACCGGCGGAAAAAGATTTTTTGAAAAAATCCCTAAGCCCCGGGGTCACAATTTCAGCAAAAATCTGACTTTAAGCAATTGACTCAAAAATGGTCCCCAACGGTTGCAAATGCTCCCCTAAAAGGTTTGGCGGTCGAAACAGAAGGGTTTTTATCACAGGACAAGAAATCAGCCCTCAACAACTTAAGCGGCGGAAAAGATTTTTGAAAAAATCCCTAAGCCCCGGGGTCACAATTTCAGAAAAAATCTGACTTTCAGCAATTCACTCAAAAATGGTTCCCAACGGTTGCAAATGCTCCTCTGAAATCTTTGGCGGTCGAAACAGAAGGGTTTTTATCACAGGACAAGAAATCAGCCCTCAACAACTTAAGCGGTGGAAAAGACTTTTTGAAAAAATCCCTAAGCCCCGGGGTCACAATTTCAGAAAAAATTTGACTTTCAGCAATTCACTCAAAAAGGGTCCCCAACGGTTGCAAATACACCTCTGAAATCTTTGGCGGTCGAAACAGAAGGGTTTTTAACACAGGACAAGAAATTAGCCTTCGACAACTTAACCGGCGGAAAAAGATTTTTGAAAAATCCCTAAGCCCCGGGGTCACAATTTCAGAAATACCTGATATTCCGCAGTTCACTCAAAAATGGTCCCCAACGGTTGCAAATCCTCCACTGACATCTTTGGTGGTCGAAACAGAAGAGTTTTTATCACAGGACAAGAAATCAGCCCTCATCAACTTAAACGGTGGAAAAAGATTTTTTGAAAAAATCCCTAAGCCCCGGGGTCACAATTTCAGAAAAAATCTGACTTTCAGCAATTCACTCAAAAATGGTCCCCAACGGTTGCAAATGCTCCCTAAAAGGTTTGGCGGTCAAAATAGAAGGCTTTTAATCAATTGACAAGAAATTAGCCTTCGACAACTTAACCGGTGGAAAAAGATTTTTTGAAAAAATCCCTAAGCCCCGGGGTCACAATTTCAGAAAAAATCTGACTTTCAGCAATTCACTCAAAAATGGTCCCCAACGGTTGCAAATGCTCCTCTGAAAGGATTGGCGGTCCAAACAGAAGGGTTTTTATCACAAGACAAGAAATCAGCCCTCAACAACTTCACCGGCGGAAAAAGATTTTTTGAAAAAATCCCTAAGCCCCGGGGTCACAATTTCAGCAAAAATCTGACTTTCAGCAATTCACTCAAAAATGGTGCCCAACGGTTGCAAACGCTCCCCTAAAAGGTTTGGCGGTCAAAATAGAAGGCTTTTTATCACAGGACAAGAAATTAGCCTTCGACAACTTAACCGGCGGAAAAAGATTTTTTGAAAAAATCCCTAAGCCCCGGGGTCACAATTTCAGCAAAAATCTGACTTTAAGCAATTGACTCAAAAATGGTGCCCAACGGTTGCAAATGCTCCCCTAAAAGGTTTGGCGGTCGAAACAGAAGGGTTTTTATCACAGGACAAGAAATTATCCCTCGACAACTTAACCGTCGGAAAAGATTTTTGAAAAATCCCTAAGCCCCGGGGTCACAATTTCAGCAAAATTTTGACTTTCAGCAATTGACTCAAAAAGGGTCCCCAACGGTTGCAAATGCTCCCCTAAAAGGTTTGGCGGTCAAAATAGAAGGCTTTTTGTCACAGGACAAGAAATCAGCCCTCAACAACTTAAGCGGTGGAAAAAGAGTTTTTGAAAAAATCCCTAAGCCCCGGGTCACAATTTCAGCAAAATTTTGACTTTCAGCAATTCACTCAAAAAGGGTCCCCAACGGTTGCAAATGCACCTCTGAAATCTTTGGCGGTCGAAACAGAAGGCTTTTATCACAGGACAAGAAATCAGCCCTCAACAACTTAAGCGGTGGAAAAGAGTTTTTGAAAAATCCCTAAGCCCGGGGTCACAATTTCAGAAAAAATCTTACTTTCAGCAATTCACTCAAAAAAGGGTCCCCAACGGTTGCAAATGCTCCACTAAAAGATTTGGCGGTCAAAATAGAAGGCTTTTAATCACAGGACAAGAAATTAGCCTTCGACAACTTAACCGGCGGAAAAAGATTTTTTGAAAAAATCCCTAAGCCCCAGGTTGACAATTTCAGAAAAACCTGATATTCCGCAGTTCACTCAAAAATGGTCCCCAATGGTTGCAAATGCTCCCTGAAATCTTTGGCGGTCGAAACAGAAGGGTTTTTATCACAGGACAAGAAATCAGCCCTTAACAACTTAAACGGTGGAAAAAGACTTTTTGAAAAAATCCCTAAGCCCCGGGGTCACAATTTCAGAAAAAATCTGACTTTCAGCAATTCACTCAAAAATAGTCCCCAACGGTTGCAAATGCTCCCCTGAAATCTTTGGCGGTCGAAACACAAGGATTTTTATCACAGGACAAGAAATCAGCCCTCAACAACTTCACCAGCGGAAAAAGATTTTTTGAAAAAATCCCTAAGCCCCGGGGTCACAATTTCAGAAAAAATCTGACTTTCAGCAATTCACTCAAAAATAGTCCCCAACGGTTGCAAATGCTCCTCCGAAGTCTTTGGCGGTCGAAACAGAAGGGTTTTTATCACAGGACAAGAAATCAGCCCTCAACAACTTAAGCGGTGGAAAAAGATTTTTTGAAAAAATCCCTAAGCCCCGGGGTCACAATTTCAGCAAAAATCTGACTTTCAGCAATTCACTCAAAAATGGTGCCAAACGGTTGCAAATGCTCCCTAAAGGTTTGGCGGTCAAAATAGAAGGCTTTTTATCACAGGACAAGAAATTAGCCTTCGACAACTTAACCGGACGGAAAAGATTTTTGAAAAATCCCTAAGCCCCGGGGTCACAATTTAAGAAAAAATCTTATTTCAGCAATTCACTCAAAAATGGTCCCCAACGGTTGCAAATGCTCCTCTGAAATCTTTGGCGGTCAAAACAGAAGGGTTTTTATCACAGGACAAGAAATCAGCCCTCAACAACATATCCGGCGGAAAAAGATTTTTAGTAGATAGCCCTAAGCCCCGGGGTCACAAGTTCAGACAAAAACTGTCTTTCAGCAATTCACTCAAAAATGGTCCCCAACGGTTGCAAATGCTCCCTAAAAGGTTTGGCGGTCGAAACAGAAGGGTTTTTATCACAGGACAAGAAATCAGCCCTCAACAACTTAAGCGGCGGAAAAAGATTTTTTGAAAAAATCCCTAAGCCCCGGGGTCACAATTTCAGAAAAAATCTGACTTTCAGCAATTCACTCAAAAATGGTCCCCAACGGTTGCAAATGCTCCTCTGAAATCTTTGGCGGTCGAAACAGAAGGGTTTTTATCACAGGACAAGAAATCAGCCCTCAACAACTTAAGCGGTGGAAAAGACTTTTGAAAAAATCCCTAAGCCCCAAGGTCACAATTTCAGCAAAAATCTGACTTTAAGCAATTGACTCAAAAATGGTCCCCAACGGTTGCAAATGCTCCCTAAAAGGTTTGGCGGTCGAAACAGAAGGGTTTTGTCACAGGACAAGAAATCAGCCCTCAACAACTTAACCGGCTGAAAAGATTTTTGAAAAAATCCCTAAGCCCCGGGGGACAATTTCAGCAAAAATCTGACTTTCAGCAATTCACTCAAAAATGGTCCCCAACGGTTGCAAATGCTCCCCTAAAAGGTTTGGCGGTCGAAACAGAAGGGTTTTTATCACAGGACAAGAAATCAGCCCTCAACAACTTAAGCGGCGGAAAAAGATTTTTTGAAAAAATCCCTAAGCCCCGGGGTCACAATTTCAGGAAAATCTGACTTTCAGCAATTCACTCAAAAATTGTCCCCAACGGTTGCAAATGCTCCCTAAAAGGTTTGGCGGTCAAAATAGAAGGCTTTTAATCACAGGACAAGAAATTAGCCTTCGACAACTTAACCGGCGGAAAAGATTTTTGAAAAATCCCTAAGCCCTGGGGTCACAATTTCAGAAAAAAATTGACTTTCAGCAATTCACTCAAAAATGGTCCCCAACGGTTGCAAATGCTCCTCTGAAATCTTTGGCGGTCGAAACAGAAGGGTTTTTATCACAGGACAAGAAATCAGCCCTCAAAAACTTAAGCGGGGGAAAAAGATTTTTTGAAAAAATCCCTAAGCCCTGGGTCACAATTTCAGAAAAAATCTGACTTTCAGCAATTCACTCAAAAATGGTGCCCAACGGTTGCAAATGCTCCCCTAAAAGGTTTGGCGGTCAAAATAGAAGGCTTTTTATCACAGGACAAGAAATTAGCCTTCGACAACTTAACCGGCGGAAAAAGATTTTTGAAAAAATCCCTAAGCCCCGGGTCACAATTTCAGAAAAATCTGATTTCAGCAATTCACTCAAAAATGGTCCCCAACGGTTGCAAATGCTCCTCTGAAATCTTTGGCGGTCGAAACAGAAGGGTTTTTATCACAGGACAAGAAATCAGCCCTCAACAACTTAACCGGCGGAAAAGATTTTTGAAAAAATCCCTAAGCCCCGGGTCACAATTTCAGAAAAATCTGATTTCAGCAATTCACTCAAAAATGGTCCCCAAGGGTTGCAAATGCTCCTCTGAAATCTTTGGCGGTCGAAACAGAAGGGTTTTTATCACAGGACAAGAAATCAGCCCTCAACAACTTAAGCGGCGGAAAAAGATTTTTTGAAAAAATCCCAAAGCCCCGGGGTCACAATTTCAGAAAAAATCTGATTTCAGCAATTCACTCAAAAATGGTCCCCAACGGTTGCAAATGCTCCTCTGAAAGGATTGGCGGTCCAAACAGAAGGGTTTTTATCACAAGACAAGAAATCAGCCCTCAACAACTTCACCGGCGGAAAAAGATTTTTTGAAAAAATCCCTAAGCCCCGGGGTCACAATTTCAGCAAAATCTGACTTTCAGCAATTCACTCAAAAATGGTGCCCAACGGTTGCAAACGCTCCCCTAAAAGGTTTGGCGGTCAAAATAGAAGGCTTTTATCACAGGACAAGAAATTAGCCTTCGACAACTTAACCGGCGGAAAAGATTTTTGAAAAATCCCTAAGCCCCGGGGTCACAATTTCAGCAAAAATCTGACTTTAAGCAATTGACTCAAAAATGGTGCCCAACGGTTGCAAATGCTCCCTAAAAGGTTTGGCGGTCGAAACAGAAGGGTTTTTATCACAGGACAAGAAATTATCCTCGACAACTTAACCGGCGGAAAAGATTTTTGAAAAATCCCTAAGCCCCGGGTCACAATTTCAGCAAAATTTTGACTTTCAGCAATTGACTCAAAAGGGTCCCCAACGGTTGCAAATGCTCCCCTAAAAGGTTTGGCGGTCAAAATAGAAGGCTTTTTGTCACAGGACAAGAAATCAGCCCTCAACAACTTAAGCGGTGGAAAAAGAGTTTTTGAAAAAATCCCTAAGCCCCGGGGTCACAATTTCAGCAAAATTTTGACTTTCAGCAATTCACTCAAAAAAGGGTCCCCAACGGTTGCAAATGCACCTCTGAAATCTTTGGCGGTCGAAACAGAAGGCTTTTTATCACAGGACAAGAAATCAGCCCTCAACAACTTAAGCGGTGGAAAAAGAGTTTTTGAAAAAATCCCTAAGCCCCGGGGTCACAATTTCAGAAAAAATCTTACTTTCAGCAATTCACTCAAAAAGGGTCCCCAACGGTTGCAAATGCTCCACTAAAAGATTTGGCGGTCAAAATAGAAGGCTTTAAATCACAGGACAAGAAATTAGCTTCGACAACTTAACCGGCGGAAAAAGATTTTTTGAAAAAATCCCTAAGCCCCAGGTTGACAATTTCAGAAAAACCTGATATTCCGCAGTTCACTCAAAAATGGTCCCCAATGGTTGCAAATGCTCCCCTGAAATCTTTGGCGGTCGAAACAGAAGGGTTTTTATCACAGGACAAGAAATCAGCCCTTAACAACTTAAACGGTGGAAAAAGACTTTTTGAAAAAATCCCTAAGCCCCGGGGTCACAATTTCAGAAAAAATCTGACTTTCAGCAATTCACTCAAAAATAGTCCCCAACGGTTGCAAATGCTCCCCTGAAATATTTGGCGGTCTAAACACAAGGATTTTATCACAGGACAAGAAATCAGCCCTCAACAACTTCACCAGCGGAAAAGATTTTTGAAAAAATCCCTAAGCCCCGGGTCACAATTTCAGAAAAATCTGACTTTCAGCAATTCACTCAAAAATAGTCCCCAACGGTTGCAAATGCTCCTCCGAAGTCTTTGGCGGTCGAAACAGAAGGGTTTTATCACAGGACAAGAAATCAGCCCTCAACAACTTAAGCGGTGGAAAAGATTTTTTGAAAAAATCCCTAAGCCCCGGGTCACAATTTCAGCAAAAATCTGACTTTCAGCAATTCACTCAAAAATGGTGCCCAACGGTTGCAAATGCTCCCCTAAAAGGTTTGGCGGTCAAAATAGAAGGCTTTTTATCACAGGACAAGAAATTAGCCTTCGACAACTTAACCGGCGGAAAAAGATTTTTTGAAAAAATCCCTAAGCCCCGGGGTCACAATTTCAGAAAAAATCTGATTTCAGCAATTCACTCAAAAATGGTCCCCAACGGTTGCAAATGCTCCGCTGAAATCTTTGGCGGTCAAAACAGAAGGGTTTTATCACAGGACAAGAAATCAGCCCTCAACAACTTAACCGGCGGAAAAGATTTTTGAAAAATCCCAAAGCCCGGGGTCAAAATTTCAGCAAAAATCTGACTCTCAGCAATTCACTCAAAAATGGTCCCCAACGGTTGCAAATGCTCCCTAAAAGGTTTGGCGGTCGAAACAGAAGGGTTTTATCACAGGACAAGAAATCAGCCCTCAACAACTTAAGCGGCGGAAAAGATTTTTGAAAAAATCCCTAAGCCCCGGGTCACAATTTCAGAAAAATCTGACTTTCAGCAATTCACTCAAAAATGGTCCCCAACGGTTGCAAATGCTCCTCTGAAATCTTTGGCGGTCGAAACAGAAGGGTTTTTATCACAGGACAAGAAATCAGCCCTCAACAACTTAAGCGGTGGAAAAAGACTTTTTGAAAAAATCCCTAAGCCCCAAGGTCACAATTTCAGCAAAAATCTGACTTTAAGCAATTGACTCAAAAATGGTCCCCAACGGTTGCAAATGCTCCCCTAAAAGGTTTGGCGGTCGAAACAGAAGGGTTTTTGTCACAGGACAAGAAATCAGCCCTCAACAACTTAACCGGCGGAAAAAGATTTTTGAAAAATCCCTAAGCCCCGGGTCACAATTTCAGCAAAAATCTGACTTTCAGCAATTCACTCAAAAATGGTCCCCAACGGTTGCAAATGCTCCCCTAAAAGGTTTGGCGGTCGAAACAGAAGGGTTTTATCACAGGACAAGAAATCAGCCCTCAACAACTTAAGCGGCGGAAAAGATTTTTGAAAAATCCCTAAGCCCCGGGGTCACAATTTCAGAAAAATCTGACTTTCAGCAATTCACTCAAAAATGGTGCCCAACGGTTGCAAATGCTCCACTAAAAGGTTTGGCGGTCAAAATAGAAGGCTTTTAATCACAGGACAAGAAATTAGCCTTCGACAACTTAACCGGCGGAAAAAGATTTTTTGAAAAAATCCCTAAGCCCCGGGGTCACAATTTCAGAAAAAAATTGACTTTCAGCAATTCACTCAAAAATGGTCCCCAACGGTTGCAAATGCTCCTCTGAAATCTTTGGCGGTCGAAACAGAAGGGTTTTTATCACAGGACAAGAAATCAGCCCTCAATAACTTAAGCGGTGGAAAAAGATTTTTTGAAAAAATCCCTAAGCCCAGGGTCACAATTTCAGAAAAAATCTGACTTTCAGCAATTCACTCAAAAATGGTGCCCAACGGTTGCAAATGCTCCCTAAAAGGTTTGGCGGTCAAAATAGAAGGCTTTTATCACAGGACAAGAAATTAGCCTTCGACAACTTAACCGGCGGAAAAGATTTTTTGAAAAAATCCCTAAGCCCCGGGTCACAATTTCAGAAAAATCTGATTTCAGCAATTCACTCAAAAATGGTCCCCAACGGTTGCAAATGCTCCTCTGAAATCTTTGGCGGTCGAAACAGAAGGGTTTTTATCACAGGACAAGAAATCAGCCCTCAACAACTTAACATGGCGGAAAAGATTTTTGAAAAAATCCCTAAGCCCGGGGTCACAATTTCAGAAAAATCTGATTTCAGCAATTCACTCAAAAATGGTCCCCAAGGGTTGCAAATGCTCCTCTGAAATCTTTGGCGGTCGAAACAGAAGGGTTTTATCACAGGACAAGAAATCAGCCCTCAACAACTTAAGCGGCGGAAAAGATTTTTGAAAAATCCCAAAGCCCGGGGTCACAATTTCAGAAAAAATCTGACTTTCAGCAATTCACTCAAAAATAGTCCCCAACGGTTGCAAATGCTCCTCCGAAGTCTTTGGCGGTCGAAACAGAAGGGTTTTTATCACAGGACAAGAAATCAGCCCTCAACAACTTAAGCGGTGGAAAAGATTTTTGAAAAAATCCCTAAGCCCCGGGGTCACAATTTCAGCAAAAATCTGACTTTCAGCAATTCACTCAAAAATGGTGCCCAATGGTTGCAAATGCTCCCTAAAAGGTTTGGCGGTCAAAATAGAAGGCTTTTATCACAGGACAAGAAATTAGCCTTCAACAACTTAACCAGGCGGAAAAGATTTTTGAAAAATCCCTAAGCCCCGGGTCACAATTTCAGAAAAATCTGATTTCAGCAATTCACTCAAAAATGGTCCCCAACGGTTGCAAATGCTCCACTGAAATCTTTGGCGGTCAAAACAGAAGGGTTTTTATCACAGGACAAGAAATCAGCCCTCAACAACTTAACCGGCGGAAAAGATTTTTGAAAAATCCCAAAGCCCCGGGGTCACAATTTCAGCAAAAATCTGACTTTCAGCAATTCACTCAAAAATGGTCCCCAACGGTTGCAAATGCTCCCTAAAAGGTTTGGCGGTCGAAACAGAAGGGTTTTTATCACAGGACAAGAAATCAGCCCTCAACAACTTAAGCGGCGGAAAAAGATTTTTTGAAAAAATCCCTAAGCCCCGGGGTCACAATTTCAGAAAAAATCTGACTTTCAGCAATTCACTCAAAAATGGTCCCCAACGGTTGCAAATGCTCCTCTGAAATCTTTGGCGGTCGAAACAGAAGGGTTTTATCACAGGACAAGAAATCAGCCCTCAACAACTTAAGCGGTGGAAAAGACTTTTGAAAAAATCCCTAATCCCCAAGGTCACAATTTCAGCAAAAATCTGACTTTAAGCAATTGACTCAAAAATGGTCCCCAACGGTTGCAAATGCTCCCCTAAAAGGTTTGGCGGTCGAAACAGAAGGGTTTTTGTCACAGGACAAGAAATCAGCCCTCAACAACTTAACCGGCTGAAAAAGATTTTTTGAAAAAATCCCTAAGCCCCGGGGTCACAATTTCAGCAAAAATCTGACTTTCAGCAATTCACTCAAAAATGGTCCCCAACGGTTGCAAATGCTCCCCTAAAAGGTTTGGCGGTCGAAACAGAAGGGTTTTTATCACAGGACAAGAAATCAGCCCTCAACAACTTAAGCGGCGGAAAAAGATTTTTGAAAAAATCCCTAAGCCCCGGGGTCACAATTTCAGAAAAAATCTGACTTTCAGCAATTCACTCAAAAATGGTGCCCAACGGTTGCAAATGCTCCCCTAAAAGGTTTGGCGGTCAAAATAGAAGGCTTTTAATCACAGGACAAGAAATTAGCCTTCGACAACTTAACCAGCGGAAAAGATTTTTGAAAAATCCCTAAGCCCCGGGTCACAATTTCAGAAAAAAATTGACTTTCAGCAATTCACTCAAAAATGGTCCCCAACGGTTGCAAATGCTCCTCTGAAATCTTTGGCGGTCGAAACAGAAGGGTTTTTATCACAGGACAAGAAATCAGCCCTCAATAACTTAAGCGGTGGAAAAGATTTTTCAAAAATCCCTAAGCCCCGGGGTCACAATTTCAGAAAAAATCTGACTTTCAGCAATTCACTCAAAAATGGTGCCCAACGGTTGCAAATGCTCCCCTAAAAGGTTTGGCGGTCAAAATAGAAGGCTTTTTATCACAGGACAAGAAATTAGCCTTCGACAACTTAACCGGCGGAAAAAGATTTTTTGAAAAAATCCCTAAGCCCCGGGGTCACAATTTCAGAAAAATCTGATTTCAGCAATTCACTCAAAAATGGTCCCCAACGGTTGCAAATGCTCCTCTGAAATCTTTGGCGGTCGAAACAGAAGGGTTTTTATCACAGGACAAGAAATCAGCCCTCAACAACTTAACCGGCGGAAAAAGATTTTTTGAAAAAATCCCTAAGCCCCGGGGTCACAATTTCAGAAAAAATCTGATTTCAGCAATTCACTCAAAAATGGTCCCCAAGGGTTGCAAATGCTCCTCTGAAATCTTTGGCGGTCGAAACAGAAGGGTTTTTATCACAGGACAAGAAATCAGCCCTCAACAACTTAAGCGGCGGAAAAAGATTTTTTGAAAAAATACCAAAGCCCCGGGGTCACAATTTCAGCAAAAATCTGACTTTCAGCAATTCACTCAAAAATGGTCCCCAACGGTTGCAAATGCTCCCTAAAAGGTTTGGCGGTCGAAACAGAAGGGTTTTTATCACAGGACAAGAAATCAGCCCTCAACAACTTAAGCGGCGGAAAAGATTTTTTGAAAAAATCCCTAAGCCCGGGGTCACAATTTCAGAAAAATCTGATTTCAGCAATTCACTCAAAATGGTCCCCAACGGTTGCAAATGCTCCTCTGAAATCTTTGGCGGTCGAAACAGAAGGGTTTTTATCACAGGACAAGAAATCAGCCCTCAACAACTTAAGCGGTGGAAAAAGACTTTTTGAAAAAATCCCTAAGCCCCAAGGTCACAATTTCAGCAAATATCTGACTTTAAGCAATTGACTCAAAAATGGTCCCCAACGGTTGCAAATGCTCCCCTAAAAGGTTTGGCGGTCGAAACAGAAGGGTTTTTGTCACAGGACAAGAAATCAGCCCTCAACATCTTAACCGGTGGAAAAAGATTTTTTGAAAAAATCGCTAAGTCCCGGGGTCACAATTTCAGCAAAAATCTGACTTTCAGCAATTCACTCAAAAATGGTGCCCAACGGTTGCAAATGCTCCCCTAAAAGGTTTGCCGGTCAAAATAGAAGGCTTTTAATCACAGGACAAGAAATCAGCCCTCAACAACTTAACCGGCGGAAAAAGATTTTTTGAAAAAATCCCTAAGCCCCGGGGTCACAATTTCAGCAAAAATCTGACTTTAAGCAATTGACTCAAAAATGGTGCCCAACGGTTGCAAATGCTCCTCTGAAAGGTTTGGCGGTCGAAACAGAAGGGTTTTTATCACAGGACAAGAAATCAGCCCTCAACAACTTAAGCGGTGGAAAAAGATTTTTTGGAAAAATCCCTCAGCCCCGGGGTCACAATTTCAGAAAAAATCTGACTTTCAGCAATTCACTCAAAAATGGTGCCCAACGGTTGCAAATGCTCCCCTAAAAGGTTTGGCGGTCAAAATAGAAGGCTTTTAATCACAGGACAAGAAATTAGCCTTCGACAACTTAACCGGCGGAAAAAGATTTTTTGAAAAAATCCCTAAGCCCCGGGGTCACAATTTCAGAAAAAATCTGACTTTCAGCAATTCACTCAAAAATGGTCCCCAACGGTTGCAAATGCTCCCCTGAAATCTTTGGCGGTCGAAACAGAAGGATTTTTATCACAGGACAAGAAATCAGCCCTCAACAACTTCACCGGCGGAAAAAGATTTTTTGAAAAAATCCCTAAGCCCCGGGGTCACAATTTCAGAAAAAAATTGACTTTCAGCAATTCACTCAGAAATGGTCCCCAACAGTTGCAAATGCTCCTCTGAAATCTTTGGCGGTCGAAACAGAAGGGTTTTTATCACAGGACAAGAAATCAGCCCTCAACAACTTAAGCGGTGGAAAAAGATTTTTGAAAAAATCCTAAGCCCCGGGTCACAATTTCAGAAAAATCTGACTTTCAGCAATTCACTCAAAAATGGTCCCCAACGGTTGCAAATGCTCCCCTAAAAGGTTTGGCGGTCAAAATAGAAGGCTTTTATCACAGGACAAGAAATTAGCCTTCGACAACTTAACCGGCGGAAAAGACTTTTGAAAAATCCCTAAGCCCCGGGGTCACAATTTCAGAAAAATTTGAGTTTCAGCCCTTCACTCAAAAATGGTCCCCAACGGTTGCAAATGCTCCTCTGAAATCTTTGGCGGTCGAAACAGAAGGGTTTTTATCACAGGACAAGAAATCAGCCCTCAACAACTTAACCGGCGGAAAAAGATTTTTTGAAAAAATCCCAAAGCCCCGGGGTCACAATTTCAGCAAAAATCTGACTTTCAGCAATTCACTCAAAAATGGTCCCCAACGGTTTCAAATGCTCCCCTAAAAGGTTTGGCGGTCGAAACAGAAGGGTTTTTATCACAGGACAAGAAATCAGCCCTCAACAACTTAAGCGGCGGAAAAGATTTTTTGAAAAAATCCCTAAGCCCGGGGTCACAATTTCAGAAAAAATCTGACTTTCAGCAATTCACTCAAAAATGGTCCCCAACGGTTGCAAATGCTCCTCTGAAATCTTTGGCGGTCGAAACAGAAGGGTTTTTATCACAGGACAAGAAATCAGCCCTCAACAACTTAAGCGGTGGAAAAAGACTTTTTGAAAAAATCCCTAAGCCCCAAGGTCACAATTTCAGCAAAAATCTGACTTTAAGCAATTGACTCAAAAATGGTGCCCAACGGTTGCAAATGCTCCCCTAAAAGGTTTGGCGGTCAAAATAGAAGGCTTTTAATCACAGGACAAGAAATTAGCCTTCGACAACTTAACCGGCGGAAAAGATTTTGAAAAATCCCTAAGCCCGGGGTCACAATTTCAGAAAAAATTTGACTTTCAGCAATTCACTCAAAAATGGTGCCCAACGGTTGCAAATGCTCCCCTAAAAGGTTTGGCGGTCAAAATAGAAGGCTTTTTATCACAGGACAAGAAATTAGCCTTCGACAACTTAACCGGCGGAAAAAGATTTTTTGAAAAAATCCCTAAGCCCCGGGGTCACAATTTCAGAAAAAATCTGATTTCAGCAATTCACTCAAAAATGGTCCCCAACGGTTGCAAATGCTCCTCTGAAATCTTTGGCGGTCGAAACAGAAGGGTTTTTATCACAGGACAAGAAATCAGCCCTCAACAACTTAACCGGCGGAAAAAGATTTTTTGAAAAAATCCCAAAGCCCCGGGGTCACAATTTCAGCAAAAATCTGACTTTTAGCAATTCACTCAAAAATGGTGCCCAACGGTTGCAAATGTTCCCCTAAAAGGTTTGGCGGTCAAAATAGAAGGCTTTTTGTCACAGGACAAGAAATTAGCCTTCGACAACTTAACCGGCGGAAAAAGATTTTTTGAAAAAATCCCTAAGCCCCGGGGTCACAATTTCAGCAAAAATCTGACTTTCAGCAATTGACTCAAAAATGGTCCCCAACGGTTGCAAATGCTCCCCTAAAAGGTTTGGTGGTCGAAACAGAAGGGTTTTTATCACAGGACAAGAAATCAGCCCTCAACAACTTAAGCGGCGGAAAAGATTTTTGAAAAAATCCCTAAGCCCCGGGGTCACAATTTCAGAAAAAATCTGACTTTAAGCAATTCACTCAAAAATGGGCCCCAACGGTTGCAAATGCTCCTCTGAAATCTCTGGCGGTCGAAACAGAAGGGTTTTTATCACAGGACAAGAAATCAGCCCTCAACAACTTAATCTGTCGAAAAACAATATTTGAAAAAATCCCTAATCCCAGCGGTCACAATTTCAGAAAAATCTGACTTTCAGCAATTCACTCAAAAATGGTCCCCAACGGTTGCAAATGCTCCCTAAAAGGTTTGGCGGTCGAAACAGAAGGGTTTTTGTCACAGGACAAGAAATCAGCCCTCAACAACTTAACCGGCGGAAAAAGATTTTTTGAAAAAATCCCTAAGCCCCGGGGTCACAATTTCAGAAAAAATCTGATTTCAGCAATTCACTCAAAAATGGTGCCCAACGGTTGCAAATGCTCCCCTAAAAGGTTTGGCGGTCAAAACAGAAGGCTTTTTATTACAGGACAAGAAATTATCCCTCGACAACTTAA
Source organism: Podarcis lilfordi (assembly GCA_947686815.1). Taxonomy (NCBI): domain Eukaryota; kingdom Metazoa; phylum Chordata; class Lepidosauria; order Squamata; family Lacertidae; genus Podarcis; species Podarcis lilfordi. The sequence continues at coordinate 66,345 of CANTUW010000029.1, read as the reverse complement.
CCGGCGGAAAAAGAGTTTTTGAAAAAATCCCTAAGCCCCGGGGCCACAATTTCAGCAAAAATCTGACTTTCAGCAATTGACTCAAAAATGGTCCCCAACGGTTGCAAATGCTCCCCTAAAAGGTTTGGCGGTCGAAACAGAAGGGTTTTTATCACAGGACAAGAAATCAGCCCTCAACAACTTAACCGGCGGAAAAGATTTTTGAAAAAATCCCTAAGCCCGGGGTCACAATTTCAGAAAAATCTTGCTTTCAGCAATTCACTCAAAACAGGGTCCCCAACGGTTGCAAATGCTCCTCTGAAATCTTTGGCGGTCGAAACAGAAGGGTTTTTATCACAGGACAAGAAATCAGCCCTCAACAACTTAACCGGCGGAAAAAGATTTTTGAAAAAATCCCTAAGCCCGGGGTCACAATTTCAGAAAAAATCTTACTTTCAGCAATTCACTCAAAACAGGGTCCCCAACGGTTGCAAATGCTCCTCTGAAATCTTTGGCGGTCGAAACAGAAGGGTTTTTATCACAGGACAAGAAATCAGCCCTCAACAACTTAACCGGCGGAAAAAGATTTTTTGAAAAAATCCCTAAGCCCCGGGGTCACAATTTCAGCAAAAATCTGACTTTCAGCAATTGACTCAAAAATGGTCCCCAACGGTTGCAAATGCTCCCGTGAAAGGTTTGGCGGTCGAAACAGAAGGGTTTTTATCACAGAACAAGAAATCAGCCCTCAACAACTTAAGCGGCGGAAAAAGATTTTTTGAAAAAATCCCTAAGCCCCTGGGTCACAATTTCAGAAAAAATCTGACTTTCAGCAATTCACTCAAAAATGGTCCCCAACGGTTGCAAATGCTCCTCTGAAATCTTTGGCGGTCGAAACAGAAGTGTTTTTATCACAGGACAAGAAATCAGCCCTCAACAACTTAAGCGGTGGAAAAAGATTTTTTGAAAAAATCCCTAAGCCCCGGGGTCACAATTTCAGAAAAAATCTTACTTTCAGCAAATCACTCAAAAATGGTCCCCAACGGTTGCAAATGCTCCACTAAAAGGTTTGGCGGTCAAAATAGAAGTCTTTAATCACACGACAAGAAATTAGCCTTCGACAACTTAACCGGCGGAAAAAGATTTTTTGAAAAAATCCCTAAGCCCTTGGGTCACAATTTCAGAAAAGCCTGATATTCCGCAGTTCACTCAAAAATGGTCCCCAACGGTTGCAAATGCTCCCCTGAAATCTATGGCGGTCGAAACAGAAGGGTTTTTATCACAGGACAAGAAATCAGCCCTCAACAACTTAAACGGTGGAAAAAGATTTTTTGAAAAAATCCCTAAGCCCCGGGGTCACAATTTCAGAAAAAATCTGACTTTCAGCAATTCACTCAAAAATGGTGCCCAACGGTTGCAAATGCTCCCCTAAATGGTTTGGCTGTCAAAATAGAAGGCTTTTTATCACAGGACAAGAAATCAGCCCTCAACAACTTAAGCGGTGGAAAAAGACTTTTTGAAAAAATCCCTAAGCCCCGGGGTCACAATTTCAGAAAAATCTGACTTTCAGCAATTCACTCAAAAATGGTCCCCAACGGTTGCAAATGCTCCCCTAATAGGTTTGGCGGTCGAAACAGAAGGGTTTTTGTCACAGGACAAGAAATCAGCCCTCAACAACTTAACCGGCGGAAAAAGATTTTTTGAAAAATCCCTAAGCCCCGGGGTCACAATTTCAGCAAAAATCTGACTTTAAGCAATTGACTCAAAAATGGTCCCCAACGGTTGCAAATGCTCCCTAAAAGGTTTGGCGGTCGAAACAGAAGGGTTTTATCACAGGACAAGAAATCAGCCCTCAACAACTTAAGCGGTGGAAAAAGATTTTTTGGAAAAATCCCTCAGCCCCGGGGTCACAATTTCAGAAAAAATCTGACTTTCAGCAATTCACTCAAAAATGGTGCCCAACGGTTGCAAATGCTCCCTAAAAGGTTTGGCGGTCAAAATAGAAGGCTTTTAATAACAGAACAAGAAATTAGCCTACGACAACATAACCGGCTGAAAAATATATTTTGAAAAAATCCCTAAGCCCCTCGGTCACAATTTCAGAAAAAAAATGACTTTCAGCAATTCACTCAAAAATGGTCCCCAACGGTTGCAAATGCTCCCCTGAAATCTTTGGCGGTCGAAACAGAAGGATTTTTATCACAGGACAAGAAATCAGCCCTCAACAACTTCACCGGCGGAAAAGATTTTTGAAAAAATCCCTAAGCCCGGGGTCACAATTTCAGAAAAAATTGACTTTCAGCAATTCACTCAGAAATGGTCCCCAACAGTTGCAAATGCTCCTCTGAAATCTTTGGCGGTCGAAACAGAAGGGTTTTTATCACAGGACAAGAAATCAGCCCTCAACAACTTAAGCGGTGGAAAAAGATTTTTTGAAAAAATCCCTAAGCCCCGGGGTCACAATTTCAGAAAAAATCTGACTTTCAGCAATTCACTCAAAAATGGTCCCCAACGGTTGCAAATGCTCCCCTAAAAGGTTTGGCGGTCAAAATAGAAGGCTTTTTATCACAGGACAAGAAATTAGCCTTCGACAACTTAACCGGCGGAAAAAGATTTTTTTAAAAAATCCCTAAGCCCCGGGGTCACAATTTCAGAAAAATCTGATTTCAGCAATTCACTCAAAAATGGTCCCCAACGGTTGCAAATGCTCCTCTGAAATCTTTGGCGGTCGAAACAGAAGGGTTTTTATCACAGGACAAGAAATCAGCCCTCAACAACTTAACCGGCGGAAAAGATTTTTGAAAAAATCCCAAAGCCCGGGGTCACAATTTCAGCAAAAATCTGACTTTCAGCAATTCACTCAAAAATGGTCCCCAACGGTTTCAAATGCTCCCCTAAAAGGTTTGGCGGTCGAAACAGAAGGGTTTTTATCACAGGACAAGAAATCAGCCCTCAACAACTTAAGCGGCGGAAAAGATTTTGTGAAAAATCCCTAAGCCCGGGGTCACAATTTCAGAAAAAATCTGACTTTCAGCAATTCACTCAAAAATGGTCCCCAACGGTTGCAAATGCTCCTCTGAAATCTTTGGCGGTCGAAACAGAAGGGTTTTTATCACAGGACAAGAAATCAGCCCTCAACAACTTAAGCGGTGGAAAAGACTTTTGAAAAAATCCCTAAGCCCCAAGGTCACAATTTCAGCAAAAATCTGACTTTAAGCAATTGACTCAAAAATGGTGCCCAACGGTTGCAAATGCTCCCCTAAAGGTTTGGCGGTCAAAATAGAAGGCTTTTAATCACAGGACAAGAAATTAGCCTTCGACAACTTAACTCGGCGGAAAAGATTTTTGAAAAATCCCTAAGCCCGGGGTCACGAATTTCAGAAAAAATTTGACTTTCAGCAATTCACTCAAAAATGGTGCCCAACGGTTGCAAATGCTCCTCTGAAATCTTTGGCGGTCGAAACAGAAGGGTTTTTATCACAGGACAAGAAATCAGCCCTCAACAACTTAACCGGCGGACAACGATTTTTTGAAAAAATCCCAAAGCCCGGGGTCACAATTTCAGCAAAAATCTGACTTTCAGCAATTCACTCAAAAATGGTCCCCAACGGTTGCAAATGTTCCCCTAAAAGGTTTGGCGGTCAAAATAGAAGGCTTTTTGTCACAGGACAAGAAATTAGCCTTCGACAACTTAACCGGCGGAAAAAGATTTTTTGAAAAAATCCCTAAGCCCCGGGGTCACAATTTCAGCAAAAATCTGACTTTCAGCAATTCACTCAAAAATGGTCCCCAACGGTTGCAAATGCTCCCCTAAAAGGTTTGGCGGTCGAAACAGAAGGGTTTTTGTCACAGGACAAGAAATCAGCCCTCAACAACTTAACCGGCGGAAAAGATTTTTGAAAAATTCCCTAAGCCCCGGGGTCACAATTTCAGAAAAAATCTGATTTCAGCAATTCACTCAAAAATGGTGCCCAACGGTTGCAAATGCTCCCCTAAAAGGTTTGGCGGTCAAAACAGAAGGCTTTTTATTACAGGACAAGAAATTATCCCTCGACAACTTAACCGGCGGAAAAAGAGTTTTTGAAAAATCCCTAAGCCCGGGGCCACAATTTCAGCAAAATCTGACTTTCAGCAATTGACTCAAAAATGGTCCCCAACGGTTGCAAATGCTCCCTAAAAGGTTTGGCGGTCGAAACAGAAGGGTTTTTATCACAGGACAAGAAATCAGCCCTCAACAACTTAACCGGCGGAAAAGATTTTTTGAAAAAATCCCTAAGCCCAGGGTCACAATTTCAGAAAAATCTTGCTTTCAGCAATTCCTCAAAACAGGGTCCCCAACGGTTGCAAATGCTCCTCTGAAATCTTTGGCGGTCGAAACAGAAGGGTTTTTATCACAGGACAAGAAATCAGCCCTCAACAACTTAACCGGCGGAAAAAGATTTTTTGAAAAAATCCCTAAGCCCCGGGGTCACAATTTCAGAAAAAATCTTACTTTCAGCAATTCACTCAAAACAGGGTCCCCAACGGTTGCAAATGCTCCTCTGAAATCTTTGGCGGTCGAAACAGAAGGGTTTTTATCACAGGACAAGAAATCAGCCCTCAACAACTAACCGGCGGAAAAGATTTTTGAAAAAATCCCTAAGCCCGGGGTCACAATTTCAGCAAAAATCTGACTTTCAGCAATTGACTCAAAAATGGTCCCCAACGGTTGCAAATGCTCCCGTGAAAGGTTTGGCGGTCGAAACAGAAGGGTTTTTATCACAGAACAAGAAATCAGCCCTCAACAACTTAAGCGGCGGAAAAAGATTTTTTGAAAAAATCCCTAAGCCCCGGGGTCACAATTTCAGACAAAATCTGACTTTCAGCATTTCACTCAAAAATGGTCCCCAACGGTTGCAAATGCTCCTCTGAAATCTTTGGCGGTCGAAACAGAAGGGTTTTTATCACAGGACAAGAAATCAGCCCTCAACAACTTAAACGGTGGAAAAGATTTTTGAAAAAATCCCTAAGCCCCGGGTCACAATTTCAGAAAAATCTTACTTTCAGCAAATCACTCAAAAAGGGTCCCCAACGGTTGCAAATGCTCCACTAAAAGGTTTGGCGGTCAAAATAGAAGTCTTTAATCACACGACAAGAAATTAGCCTTCGACAACTTAACCGGCGGAAAAAGATTTTTGAAAAATCCCTAAGCCCGGGGTCACAATTTCAGAAAAGCCTGATATTCCGCAGTTCACTCAAAAATGGTCCCCAACGGTTGCAAATGCTCCCCTGAAATCTATGGCGGTCGAAACAGAAGGGTTTTTATCACAGGACAAGAAATCAGCCCTCAACAACTTAAACGGTGGAAAAAGATTTTTTGAAAAAATCCCTAAGCCCAGGGTCACAATTTCAGAAAAATCTGACTTTCAGCAATTCACTCAAAAATGGTGCCCAACGGTTGCAAATGCTCCCTAAATGGTTTGGCTGTCAAAATAGAAGGCTTTTATCACAGGACAAGAAATCAGCCCTCAACAACTTAAGCGGTGGAAAAAGACTTTTTGAAAAAATCCCTAAGCCCCGGGGTCACAATTTCAGAAAAAATCTGACTTTCAGCAATTCACTCAAAAATGGTCCCCAACGGTTGCAAATGCTCCCCTAATAGGTTTGGCGGTCGAAACAGAAGGGTTTTTGTCACAGGACAAGAAATCAGCCCTCAACAACTTAACCGGCGGAAAAAGATTTTTTGAAAAAATCCCTAAGCCCCGGGGTCACAATTTCAGCAAAAATCTGACTTTAAGCAATTGACTCAAAAATGGTCCCCAACGGTTGCAAATGCTCCCTAAAAGGTTTGGCGGTCGAAACAGAAGGGTTTTATCACAGGACAAGAAATCAGCCCTCAACAACTTAAGCGGTGGAAAAAGATTTTTGAAAAATCCCTAAGCCTGGGGTCACAATTTCAGAAAAAATCTGACTTTCAGCAATTCACTCAAAAATGGTGCCCAACGGTTGCAAATGCTCCCCTAAAAGGTTTGGCGGTCAAAATAGAAGGCTTTTAATCACAGGACAAGAAATTAGCCTTCGACAACTTAACCGGCGGAAAAAGATTTTTTGAAAAAATCCCTAAGCCCCGGGGTCACAATTTCAGAAAAAATCTGACTTTCAGCAATTCACTCAAAAATGGTCCCCAACGGTTGCAAATGCTCCCCTGAAATCTTTGGCGGTCGAAACAGAAGGATTTTTATCACAGGACAAGAAATCAGCCCTCAACAACTTCACCGGCGGAAAAGATTTTTGAAAAAATCCCTAAGCCCGAGGTCACAATTTCAGAAAAAATTGACTTTCAGCAATTCACTCAGAAATGGTCCCCAACAGTTGCAAATGCTCCTCTGAAATCTTTGGCGGTCGAAACAGAAGGGTTTTTATCACAGGACAAGAAATCAGCCCTCAACAACTTAAGCGGTGGAAAAAGATTTTTTGAAAAAATCCCTAAGCCCCGGGGTCACAATTTCAGAAAAAAATCTGACTTTCAGCAATTCACTCAAAAATGGTCCCCAACGGTTGCAAATGCTCCCCTAAAAGGTTTGGCGGTCAAAATAGAAGGCTTTTTATCACAGGACAAGAAATTAGCCTTCGACAACTTAACCAGCGGAAAAGATTTTGAAAAAATCCCTAAGCCCCGGGTCACAATTTCAGAAAAATCTGATTTCAGCAATTCACTCAAAAATGGTCCCCAACGGTTGCAAATGCTCCTCTGAAATCTTTGGCGGTCGAAACAGAAGGGTTTTTATCACAGGACAAGAAATCAGCCCTCAACAACTTAACCGGCGGAAAAAGATTTTTTGAAAAAATCCCAAAGAACCCGGGTCGCAATGTCAGCAAAAATCTGACTTTCAGCAATTCACTCAAAAATGGTCCCCAACGGTTTCAAATGCTCCCTAAAAGGTTTGGCGGTCGAAACAGAAGGGTTTTTATCACAGGACAAGAAATCAGCCCTCAACAACTAAAGCGGCGGAAAAGGATTTATTGAAAAATACACTAAGCCCCGGGGTCACAATTTCAGGAAAATCTGACTTTCAGCAATTCACTCAAAAATGGTCCCCAACGGTTGCAAATGCTCCTCTGAAATCTTTGGCGGTCGAAACAGAAGGGTTTTTATCACAGGACAAGAAATCAGCCCTCAACAACTTAAGCGGTGGAAAAAAGATTTTTTGAAAAAATCCCTAAGCCCCAAGGTCACAATTTCAGCAAAAATCTGACTTTAAGCAATTGACTCAAAAATGGTGCCCAACGGTTGCAAATGCTCCCCTAAAAGGTTTGGCGGTCAAAATAGAAGGCTTTTAATCACAGGACAAGAAATTAGCCTTCGACAACTTAACCGGCGGAAAAGATTTTTGAAAAATCCCTAAGCCCGGGGTCACAATTTCAGAAAAATTTGACTTTCAGCAATTCACTCAAAAATGGTGCCCAACGGTTGCAAATGCTCCTCTGAAATCTTTGGCGGTCGAAACAGAAGGGTTTTTATCACAGGACAAGAAATCAGCCCTCAACAACTTAACCGGCGGAAAAAGATTTTTTGAAAAAATCCCAAAGCCCCGGGGTCACAATTTCAGCAAAAATCTGACTTTCAGCAATTCACTCAAAAATGGTCCCCAACGGTTGCAAATGTTCCCCTAAAAGGTTTGGCGGTCAAAATAGAAGGCTTTTTGTCACAGGACAAGAAATTAGCCTTCGACAACTTAACCGGCGGAAAAGATTTTTGAAAAAATCCCTAAGCCCCGGGGTCACAATTTCAGCAAAAATCTGACTTTCTGCACTTGACTCAAAAATGGTCCCCAACGGTTGCAAATGCTCCCTAAAAGGTTTGGCGGTCGAAACAGAAGGGTTTTTATCACAGGACAAGAAATCAGCCCTCAACAACTTAAGCGGCGGAAAAGATTTTTGAAAAAATCCCTAAGCCCGGGGTCACAATTTCAGAAAAATCTGACTTTCAGCAATTCACTCAAAAATGGTCCCCAACGGTTGCAAATGCTCCTCTGAAATCTTTGGCGGTCGAAACAGAAGGGTTTTTATCACAGGACAAGAAATCAGCCCTCAACAACTTAAGCGGAGGAAAAAGACTTTTGAAAAATCCCTAAGCCCGGGGTCACAATTTCAGAAAAATCTGACTTTCAGCAATTCACTCAAAAATGGTCCCCAACGGTTGCAAATGCTCCCTAAAAGGTTTGGCGGTCGAAACAGAAGGGTTTTTGTCACAGGACAAGAAATCAGCCCTCAACAACTTAACCGGCGGAAAAGATTTTTGAAAAAATCCCTAAGCCCGGGGTCACAATTTCAGCAAAAATCTGACTTTAAGCAATTGACTCAAAAATGGTCCCCAAAGGTTGCAAATGCTCCCCTAAAAGGTTTGGCGGTCGAAACAGAAGGGTTTTATCACAGGACAAGAAATCAGCCCTCAACAACTTAAGCGGTGGAAAAAGATTTTTGAAAAAATCCCTAAGCCCGGGGTCACAATTTCAGAAAAAATCTGATTTCAGCAATTCACTCAAAAATGGTGCCCAACGGTTGCAAATGCTCCCTAAAAGGTTTGGCGGTCAAAACAGAAGGCTTTTATTACAGGACAAGAAATTATCCCTCGACAACTTAACCGGCGGAAAAAGACTTTTTGAAAAATCCCTAAGCCCGGGGCCACAATTTCAGCAAAAATCTGACTTTCAGCAATTGACTCAAAAATGGTCCCCAACGGTTGCAAATGCTCCCCTAAAAGGTTTGGCGGTCGAAACAGAAGGGTTTTTATCACAGGACAAGAAATCAGCCCTCAACAACTTAACCGGCGGAAAAAGATTTTTTGAAAAAATCCCTAAGCCCCGGGGTCACAATTTCAGAAAAAATCTTACTTTCAGCAATTCACTCAAAACAGGGTCCCCAACGGTTGCAAATGCTCCTCTGAAATCTTTGGCGGTCGAAACAGAAGGGTTTTTATCACAGGACAAGAAATCAGCCCTCAACAACTTAAGCGGCGGAAAAAGATTTTTTTTGAAAAAATCCCTAAGCCCCGGCGTCACAATTTCAGAAAAAATCTGACTTTCAGCAATTCACTCAAAAATGGTCCCCAACGGTTGCAAATGCTCCTCTGAAATCTTTGGCGGTCGAAACAGAAGTGTTTTTATCACAGGACAAGAAATCAGCCCTCAACAACTTAAGCGGCGGAAAAAGATTTTTTGAAAAAATCCCAATGCCCCGGGGTCACAATTTCAGAAAAGCCTGATATTCCGCAGTTCACTCAAAAATGGTCCCCAACGGTTGCAAATGCTCCCCTGAAATCTATGGCGGTCGAAACAGAAGGGTTTTTATCACAGGACAAGAAATCAGCCCTCAACAACTTAAACGGTGGAAAAGATTTTTGAAAAAATCCCTAAGCCCAGGGTCACAATTTCAGAAAAAATCTTACTTTCAGCAATTCACTCAAAACAGGGTCCCCAACGGTTGCAAATGCTCCCCTAAAAGGTTTGGCTGTCAAAATAGAAGGCTTTTTATCACAGGACAAGAAATCAGCCCTCAACAACTTAAGCGGTGGAAAAAGACTTTTTGAAAAAATCCCTAAGCCCCGGGGTCACAATTTCAGAAAAAATCTGACTTTCAGCAATTCACTCAAAAATGGTCCCCAACGGTTGCAAATGCTCCCCTAAAAGGTTTGGCTGTCGAAAGAGAAGGGTTTTGGTCACAGGACAAGAAATCAGCCCTCAACAACTTAACCGGCGGAAAAAGATTTTTTGAAAAAATCCCTTAGCCCCGGGGTCACAATTTCAGAAAAAACCTAACTTTAAGCAATTGACTCAAAAATGGTCCCCAACGGTTGCAAATGCTCCCCTAAAAGGTTTGGCGGTCGAAACAGAAGGGTTTTTATCACAGGACAAGAAATCAGCCCTCAACAACTTAAGCGGTGGAAAAAGAATTTTTGAAAAAATCCCTAAGCCCCGGGGTCGAAATTTCAGAAAAAATCTGATTTCAGCAATTCACTCAAAAATGGTGCCCAACGGTTGCAAATGCTCCCCTAAAAGGTTTGGCGGTCAAAACAGAAGGCTTTTTATTACAGGACAAGAAATTATCCCTCGACAACTTAACCGGCGGAAAAGAGTTTTGAAAAAATCCCTAAGCCCTGGGGCCACAATTTCAGAAAAATCTGACTTTCAGCAATTGACTCAAAATGGTCCCCAACGGTTGCAAATGCTCCCCTAAAAGGTTTGGCGGTCGAAACAGAAGGGTTTTTATCACAGGACAAGAAATCAGCCCTCAACAACTTAACCGGCGGAAAAAGATTTTTTGAAAAAATCCCTAAGCCCCGGGGCCAGAATTTCAGAAAAAATCTGACTTTCAGCAATTGACTCAAAAATGGTCCCCAACGGTTGCAAATGCTCCCCTAAAAGGTTTGGCGGTCGAAACAGAAGGGTTTTTATCACAGGACAAGAAATCAGCCCTCAACAACTTAACCGGCGGAAAAGATTTTTGAAAAAATCCCAAAGCCCCGGGTCACAATTTCGGCAAAAATCTGGCTTTCAGCAATTGACTCAAAAATGGTCCCCAACGGTTGCAAATGCTCCCCTTAAAGGTTTGGCGGTCGAAACAGAAGGGTTTTTATCACAGTACAAGAAATCAGCCCTCAACAACTTAAGCGGTGGAAAAGATTTTTGAAAAATCCCTAAGCCCCGGGGTCACAATTTCAGAAAAAATCTTACTTTCAGCAATTCACTCAAAACAGGGTCCCCAACGGTTGAACATGCTCCTCTGAAATCTTTGGCGGTCGAAACAGAAGGGTTTTTATCACAGGACAAGAAATCAGCCCTCAACAACTTAACCGGCGGAAAAAGATTTTTTGAAAAAATCCCTAAGCCCCGGGGTCACAATTTCAGCAAAAATCTGACTTTCAGCAATTGACTCAAAAATGGTCCCCAACGGTTGCAAATGCTCCCGTGAAAGGTTTGGCGGTCGAAACAGAAGGGTTTTTATCACAGAACAAGAAATCAGCCCTCAACAACTTAAGCGGCGGAAAAAGATTTTTTGAAAAAATCCCTAAGCCCCTGGGTCACAATTTCAGAAAAATCTGACTTTCAGCAATTCACTCAAAAATGGTCCCCAACGGTTGCAAATGCTCCTCTGAAATCTTTGGCGGTCGAAACAGAAGTGTTTTTATCACAGGACAAGAAATCAGCCCTCAACAACTTAAGCGGTGGAAAAGATTTTTTGAAAAAATCCCTAAGCCCCGGGGTCACAATTTCAGAAAAAATCTTACTTTCAGCAAATCACTCAAAAAAGGGTCCCCAACGGTTGCAAATGCTCCACTAAAAGGTTTGGCGGTCAAAATAGAAGTCTTTAATCACACGACAAGAAATTAGCCTTCGACAACTTAACCGGCGGAAAAAGATTTTTTGAAAAAATCCCTAAGCCCCGGGGTCACAATTTCAGAAAAGCCTGATATTCCGCAGTTCACTCAAAAATGGTCCCCAACGGTTGCAAATGCTCCCCTGAAATCTATGGCGGTCGAAACAGAAGGGTTTTTATCACAGGACAAGAAATCAGCCCTCAACAACTTAAACGGTGGAAAAGATTTTTGAAAAAATCCCTAAGCCCCGGGTCACAATTTCAGAAAAATCTGACTTTCAGCAATTCACTCAAAAATGGTGCCCAACGGTTGCAAATGCTCCCTAAATGGTTTGGCTGTCAAAATAGAAGGCTTTTATCACAGGACAAGAAATCAGCCCTCAACAACTTAAGCGGTGGAAAAAGACTTTTGAAAAAATCCCTAAGCCCCGGGTCACAAATTCAGAAAAAAATTGACTTTCAGCAATTCACTCAAAAATGGTCCCCAACGGTTGCAAATGCTCCCCTAATAGGTTTGGCGGTCGAAACAGAAGGGTTTTTGTCACAGGACAAGAAATCAGCCCTCAACAACTTAACCGGCGGAAAAGATTTTTGAAAAATCCCTAAGCCCCGGGTCACAATTTCAGCAAAAATCTGACTTTAAGCAATTGACTCAAAAATGGTCCCCAACGGTTGCAAATGCTCCCCTAAAAGGTTTGGCGGTCGAAACAGAAGGGTTTTTATCACAGGACAAGAAATCAGCCCTCAACAACTTAAGCGGTGGAAAAAGATTTTTTGAAAAAATCCCTAAGCCCCGGGGTCACAATTTCAGAAAAAATCTGATTTCAGCAATTCACTCAAAAATGGTGCCCAACGGTTGCAAATGCTCCCTAAAAGGTTTGGCGGTCAAAACAGAAGGCTTTCTATTACAGGACAAGAAATTATCCCTCGACAACTTAACCGGCGGAAAAGAGTTTTGAAAAAATCCCTAAGCCCCGGGGCCACAATTTCAGCAAAAATCTGACTTTCAGCAATTGACTCAAAAATGGTCCCCAACGGTTGCAAATGCTCCCTTAAATGTTTGGCGGTCGAAACAGAAGGGTTTTTATCACAGGACAAGAAATCAGCCCTCAACAACTTAACCGGCGGAAAAAGATTTTTTGAAAAAATCCCTAAGCCCCGGGGTCACAATTTCAGCAAAAATCTGGCTTTCAGCAATTGACTCAAAAATGGTCCCCAACGGTTGCAAATGCTCCCCTTAAAGGTTTGGCGGTCGAAACAGAAGGGTTTTTATCACAGTACAAGAAATCAGCCCTCAACAACTTAAGCGGTGGAAAAGATTTTTGAAAAAATCCCTAAGCCCGGGGTCACAATTTCAGAAAAATCTTACTTTCAGCAATTCACTCAAAACAGGGTCCCCAACGGTTGCACATGCTCCTCTGAAATCTTTGGCGGTCGAAACAGAAGGGTTTTTATCACAGGACAAGAAATCAGCCCTCAACAACTTAACCGGCGGAAAAGATTTTTGAAAAATCCCTAAGCCCCGGGTCACAATTTCAGCAAAAATCTGACTTTCAGCAATTCAGTCAAAAATGGTCCCCAACGGTTGCAAATGCTCCCTGAAAGGTTTGGCGGTCGAAACAGAAGGGTTTTTATCACAGAACAAGAAATCAGCCCTCAACAACTTAAGCGGTGGAAAAAGACTTTTGAAAAATTCCCTAAGCCCGGGGTCACAATTTCAGAAAAAATCTGACTTTCAGCAATTCACTCAAAAATGGTCCCCAACGGTTGCAAATGCTCCCCTAAAAGGTTTGGCGGTCGAAACAGAAGGGTTTTTGTCACAGGACAAGAAATCAGCCCTCAACAACTTAACCGGCGGAAAAAGATTTTTTGAAAAAATCCCTAAGCCCGGGGTCACAATTTCAGCAAAAATCTGACTTTAAGCAATTGACTCAAAAATGGTCCCCAACGGTTGCAAATGCTCCCCTAAAAGGTTTGGCGGTCGAAACAGAAGGGTTTTTATCACAGGACAAGAAATCAGCCCTCAACAACTTAAGCGGTGGAAAAAGATTTTTTGAAAAAATCCCTAAGCCCCGGGGTCACAATTTCAGAAAAAATCTGATTTCAGCAATTCACTCAAAAATGGTGCCCAACGGTTGCAAATGCTCCCCTAAAAGGTTTGGCGGTCAAAACAGAAGGCTTTTTATTACAGGACAAGAAATTAGCCTTCGACAACTTAACCGGCGGAAAAAGATTTTTTGAAAAAATCCCTAAGCCCCGGGGTCACAATTTCAGAAAAGCCTGATATTCCGCAGTTCACTCAAAAAATGTTCCCCAACGGTTGCAAATGCTCCCCTGAAATCTATGGCGGTCGAAACAGAAGGGTTTTATCACAGGACAAGAAATCAGCCCTCAACAACTTAAACGGTGGAAAAGATTTTTGAAAAAATCCCTAAGCCCGGGGTCACAATTTCAGCAAAAATCTGACTTTAAGCAATTGACTCAAAAATGGTCCCCAACGGTTGCAGATGCTCCCCTAAAAGGTTTGGGGGTCGAAACAGAAGGGTTTTTATCACAGGACAAGAAATCAGCCCTCAACAACTTAACCGGCGGAAAAAGATTTTTTGAAAAAATCCCTAGCCCCGGGGTCACAATTTCAGAAAAAATCTTACTTTCAGCAATTCACTCAAAACAGGGTCCCCAACGGTTGCAAATGCTCCTCTGAAATCTTTGGCGGTCGAAACAGAAGGGTTTTTATCACAGGACAAGAAATCAGCCCTCAACAACTTAAGCGGTGGAAAAAGACTTTTTGAAAAAATCCCTAAGACCCGGGGTCACAATTTCAGAAAAAATCTGACTTTCAGCAATTCACTCAAAAATGGTGCCCAACGGTTGCAAATGCTCCCCTAAAAGGTTTGGCGGTCAAAACAGAAGGCTTTCTATTACAGGACAAGAAATTATCCCTCGACAACTTAACCGGCGGAAAAGAGTTTTTGAAAAATCCCTAAGCCCCGGGGCCACAATTTCAGCAAAAAACTGACTTTCAGCAATTGACTCAAAAATGGTCCCCAACGGTTGCAAATGCTCCCCTAAAAGGTTTGGCGGTCGAAACAGAAGGGTTTTATCACAGGACAAGAAATCAGCCCTCAACAACTTAAGCGGCGGAAAAAAGATTTTTTGAAAAAATCCCTAAGCCCCGGGACACAATTTCAGAAAAAATCTGTCTTTCAGCAATTGACTCAAAAATGGTCCCCAACGGTTGCAAATGCTCCCCTTAAAGGTTTGGCGGTCGAAACAGAAGGGTTTTTATCACAGTACAAGAAATCAGCCCTCAACAACTTAAGCGGTGGAAAAAGATTTTTTGAAAAAATCCCTAAGCCCCGGGGTCACAATTTCAGAAAAAATCTTACTTTCAGCAATTCACTCAAAACAGGGTCCCCAACGGTTGCACATGCTCCTCTGAAATCTTTGGCGGTCGAAACAGAAGGGTTTTTATCACAGGACAAGAAATCAGCCCTCAACAACTTAACCGGCGGAAAAAGATTTTTTGAAAAAATCCCTAAGCCCCGGGGTCACAATTTCAGCAAAAATCTGACTTTCAGCAATTCAGTCAAAAATGGTCCCCAACGGTTGCAAATGCTCCCCTGAAAGGTTTGGCGGTCGAAACAGAAGGGTTTTTATCACAGAACAAGAAATCAGCCCTCAACAACTTAAGCGGTGGAAAAAGACTTTTTGAAAAATTCCCTAAGCCCCGGGGTCACAATTTCAGAAAAAATCTGACTTTCAGCAATTCACTCAAAAATGGTCCCCAACGGTTGCAAATGCTCCCCTAAAAGGTTTGGCGGTCGAAACAGAAGGGTTTTTGTCACAGGACAAGAAATCAGCCCTCAACAACTTAACCGGCGGAAAAAGATTTTTTGAAAAAATCCCTAAGCCCCGGGGTCACAATTTCAGCAAAAATCTGACTTTAAGCAATTGACTCAAAAATGGTCCCCAACGGTTGCAAATGCTCCCCTAAAAGGTTTGGCGGTCGAAACAGAAGGGTTTTTATCACAGGACAAGAAATCAGCCCTCAACAACTTAAGCGGTGGAAAAAGATTTTTTGAAAAAATCCCTAAGCCCCGGGGTCACAAATTAAGAAAAAATCTTAATTTAAGCAATTATCTCAAAATTGTTGCCCAACGTTTGCAAATGATCCCTAAAAGGTTTGGCGGTCAAAACAGAAGGCTTTTATTACAGGACAAGAAATTATCCCTCGACAACTTAACCGGCGGAAAAGAGTTTTTGAAAAATCCCTAAGCCCGGGGCCACAATTTCAGCAAAAATCTGACTTTCAGCAATTGACTCAAAAATGGTCCCCAACGGTTGCAAATGCTCCCTAAAAGGTTTGGGGGTCGAAACAGAAGGGTTTTTATCACAGGACAAGAAATCAGCCCTCAACAACTTAACCGGCGGAAAAGATTTTTGAAAAAATCCCTAAGCCCCGGGTCACAATTTCAGCAAAAATCTGACTTTAAGCAATTGACTCAAAAATGGTCCCCAACGGTTGCAGATGCTCCCCTAAAAGGTTTGGGGGTCGAAACAGAAGGGTTTTTTATCACAGGACAAGAAATCAGCCCTCAACAACTTAACCGGCGGAAAAAGATTTTTGAAAAAATCCCTAAGCCCGGGGTCACAATTTCAGAAAAAATCTTACTTTCAGCAATTCACTCAAAACAGGGTCCCCAACGGTTGCAAATGCTCCTCTGAAATCTTTGGCGGTCGAAACAGAAGGGTTTTTATCACAGGACAAGAAATCAGCCCTCAACAACTTAAGCGGTGGAAAAAGACTTTTTGAAAAAATCCCTAAGACCCGGGGTCACAATTTCAGAAAAAATCTGACTTTCAGCAATTCACTCAAAAATGGTCCCCAACGGTTGCAAATGCTCCCTAAAAGGTTTGGCGGTCGAAACAGAAGGGTTTTTGTCACAGGACAAGAAATCAGCCCTCAACAACTTAACCGGCGGAAAAGATTTTTGAAAAATCCCTAAGCCCCGGGGTCACAATTTCAGCAAAAATCTGACTATAAGCAATAGACTAAAAATGGTCCCCAACGGTTGCAAATGCTCCCCTAAAAGGTTTGGCGGTCGAAACAGAAGGATTTTATCACAGGACAAGAAATCAGCCCTCAACAACTTCACCGGCGGAAAAGAGTTTTTGAAAAAATCCCTAAGCCCGGGGCCACAATTTCAGAAAAATCTGACTTTCAGCAATTCACTCAAAAATGGTCCCCAACGGTTGCAAATGCTCCCATGAAAGGATTGGCGGTCCAAACAGAAGGGTTTTTATCACAGGACAAGAAATCAGCCCTCAACAACTTAACCGGCGGAAAAAGATTTTTTGAAAAAATCCCAATGCCCCGGGGTCACAATTTCAGCAAAAATCTGACTTTCAGCAATTCACTCAAAAATGGTCCCCAACGGTTGCAAATGCTCCCTAAAAGGTTTGGCGGTCGAAACAGAAGGGTTTTATCACAGGACAAGAAATCAGCCCTCAACAACTTAAGCGGTGGAAAAAGATTTTTGAAAAATCCCTAAACCCCGGGTCACAATTTCAGAAAAATCTGACTTTCAGCAATTCACTCAAAAATGGTCCCCAACGGTTGCAAATGCACCTCTGAAATCTTTGGCGGTCGAAACAGAAGGGTTTTTATCACAGGACAAGAAATCAGCCCTCAACAACTTAAGCGGTGGAAAAAGAGTTTTGAAAAAATCCCTAAGCCCCGGGGTCACAATTTCAGAAAAAATCTTGCTTTCAGCAATTCACTCAAAACAGGGTCCCCAACGGTTGCAAATGCTCCTCTGAAATCTTTGGCGGTCGAAACAGAAGGGTTTTTATCACAGGACAAGAAATCAGCCCTCAACAACTTAACCGGCGGAAAAAGATTTTTTGAAAAAATACCTAATCCCAGCGGTCACAATTTGAGCAAAAATGTGACTTTCAGCAATTCACTAAAAAAATGGTCCCCAACGGTTGCAAATGCTCCCCTAAAAGGTTTGGTGGTCGAAACAGAAGGCTTTTTATCACAGGACAAGAAATCAGCCCTCAACAACTTAGCGGCGGAAAAGATTTTTTGAAAAAATCCCTAAGCCCGGGGCCACAATTTCAGAAAAATCTGACTTTCAGCAATTCACTCAAAAATGGTCCCCAACGGTTGCAAATGCTCCCATTAAAGGATTGGCGGTCCAAACAGAAGGGTTTTATCACAGGACAAGAAATCAGCCCTCAACAACTTAGCGGTGGAAAAAGATTTTTGAAAAAATCCCAAAGCCCGGGGTCACAATTTCAGAAAAATCTGACTTTAAGCAATTCACTCAAAAATGGTGCCCAACGGTTGCAAATGCTCCCCTAAAAGGTTTGGCGGTCAAAATAGAAGGCTTTTAATCACAGGACAAGAAATCAGCCCTCAACAACTTAACCGGAGGAAAAAGATTTTTTGAAAAAATCCCTAAGCCCAGGGGTCAAAATTTCAGAAAAAATCTGACTTTAAGCAATTGACTCAAAAATGGTCCCCAACGGTTGCAAATGCTCCCTAAAAGGTTTGGCGGTCGAAACAGAAGGGTTTTTATCACAGGACAAGAAATCAGCCCTCAACAACTTAACCGGCGGAAAAGATTTTTTGAAAAAATCCCTAAGCCCGGGGTCACAATTTCAGAAAAATCTGATTTCAGCAATTCACTCAAAAATGGTCCCCAACGGTTGCAAATGCTCCCTAAAAGGTTTGGCGGTCGAAACAGAAGGGTTTTATCACAGGACAAGAAATCAGCCCTCAACAACTTAAGCGGCGGAAAAGATTTTTGAAAAAATCCCTAAGCCCCG
This sequence comes from Podarcis lilfordi, assembly GCA_947686815.1. Lineage (NCBI taxonomy): Eukaryota > Metazoa > Chordata > Lepidosauria > Squamata > Lacertidae > Podarcis > Podarcis lilfordi. The sequence continues at coordinate 48,177 of CANTUW010000029.1, read as the reverse complement.
GGGTCACAATTTCAGGAAAATCTGACTTTCAGCAATTCACTCAAAAATGGTCCCCAACGGTTGCAAATGCTCCTCTGAAATCTTTGGCGGTCGAAACAGAAGGGTTTTTATCACAGGACAAGAAATCAGCCCTCAGCAACTTAAGCGGTGGAAAAGACTTTTGAAAAAATCCCGAAGCCCCGGGGTCACAATTTCAGAAAAAATCTGACTTTCAGCAATTCACTCAAAAATGGTCCCCAACGGGTGCAAATGCTCCCCTAAAAGGTTTGGCGGTCGAAACAGATGGGTTTTTGTCACAGGACAAGTAATCAGCCCTCAACAACTTAACCGGCGGAAAAAGATTTTTTGAAAAAATCCCTAAGCCCCGGGGTCACAATTTCAGAAAAAATCTTACTTTCAGCAATTCACTCAAAACAGGGTCCCCAACGGTTGCACATGCTCCACTAAAAGGTTTGGCGGTCAAAATAGAAGGCTTTTAATCACAGGACAAGAAATTAGCCTTCGACAACTTAACCGGCGGAAAAAGATTTTTTGAAAAAATCCCTAAGCCCCGGGGTCACAATTTCAGAAAAAATCTGACTTTCAGCAATTCACTCAAAACAGGGTCCCCAACGGTTGCAAATGCTCCACTAAAAGGTTTGGCGGTCAAAATAGAAGGCTTTTAATCACACGACAAGAAATTAGCCTTCGACAACTTAACCGGCGGAAAAAGATTTTTTGAAAAAATCCCTAAGCCCGGGGTCACAATTTCAGAAAAACCTGATATTCCGCAGTTCACTCAAAAATGGTCCCCAACGGTTGCAAATGCTCCCCTGAAATCTTTGGCGGTCGAAACAGAAGGTTTTTTATCACAGGACAAGAAATCAGCCCTCAACAACTTAAGCGGTGGAAAAAGATTTTTGAAAAAATCCCTAAGCCCGGGGTCACAATTTCAGAAAAATCTGACTTTCAGCAATTCACTCAAAAATGGTGCCCAACGGTTGCAAATGCTCCCCTAAAAGGTTTGGCGGTCAAAATAGAAGGCTTTTTATCACAGGACAAGAAATTAGCCTTCGACAACTTAACCGAGCGGAAAAGATTTTTGAAAAAATCCCTAAGCCCCGGGTCACAATTTCAGAAAAAATCTGATTTCAGCAATTCACTCAAAAATGGTCCCCAACGGTTGCAAATGCTCCCCTGAAATCTTTGGCGGTCGAAACAGAAGGGTTTTTATCACAGGACAAGAAATCAGCCCTCAACAACTTAAACGGCGGAAAAAGATTTTTTGAAAAAATCCCTAAGCCCCGGGGTCACAATTTCAGGACAATCTGACTTTCAGCAATTCACTCAAAAATGGTCCCCAACGGTTGCAAATGCTCCCCTGAAATCTTTGGCGGTCGAAACAGAAGTGTTTTTATCACAGGACAAGAAATTAGCCCTCAACAACTTAAGCGGCGGAAAAAGACTTTTTGAAAAAATCCCTAAGCCCCGGGGTCACAATTTCAGAAAAAAATTGACTTTCAGCAATTCACTCAAAAATGGTCCCCAACAGTTGCAAATGCTCCTCTGAAATCTTTGGCGGTCGAAACAGAAGGGTTTTTATCACAGGACAAGAAATCAGCCCTCAACAACTTAAGCGGTGGAAAAGATTTTTGAAAAATCCCTAAGCCCGGGATCACAATTTCAGCAAAAATCTGACTCTCAGCAATGCACTCCTAAATGTTGCCCAACGGTTGCAAATGCTCCCCTAAAAGGTTTGGCGGTCAAAATAGAAGGCTTTTATCACAGGACAAGAAATTAGCCTTCGACAACTTAACCGGCGGAAAAGATTTTTGAAAAAATCCCTAAGCCCAGGGTCACAATTTCAGAAAAATCTGATTTCAGCAATTCACTCAAAAATGGTCCCCAACGGTTGCAAATGCTCCCCTAAAAGGTTTGACGGTCGAAACAGAAGGGTTTTTATCACAGGACAAGAAATCAGCCCTCAACAACTTAAGCGGCGGAAAAAGATTTTTTTTAAAAAAATCCCTAAGCCCCGGGGTCACAATTTCAGGAAAATCTGACTTTCAGCAATTCGCTCAAAAATGGTCCCCAACGGTTGCAAATGCTCCTCTGAAATCTTTGGCGGTCGAAACAGAAGGGTTTTTATCACAGGACAAGAAATCAGCCCTCAACAACTTAAGCGGTGGAAAAGACTTTTGAAAAAATCCCTAAGCCCCGAGGTCACAATTTCAGAAAAATCTGACTTTCAGCAATTCACTCAAAATGGTCCCCAACGGTTGCAAATGCTCCCTAAAAGGTTTGGCGGTCGAAACAGAAGGGTTTTTGTCACAGGACAAGAAATCAGCCCTCAACAACTTAACCGGCGGAAAAGATTTTTGAAAAAATCCCTAAGCCCCGGGGTCACAATTTCAGCAAAAATCAGACTTTCAGCAATTCAGTCAAAAAATGGTCCCCAACGGTTGCAAATGCTCCCCTGAAAGGTTTGGCGGTCGAAACAGAAGGGTTTTTATCACAGAACAAGAAATCAGCCCTCAACAACTTAAGCGGCGGAAAAAGATTTTTTGAAAAAATCCCTAAGCCCCGGCGTCACAATTTCAGAAAAAATCTTACTTTCAGCAATTCACTCAAAAATGGTCCCCAACGGTTGCAAATGCTCCTCTGAAATCTTTGGCGGTCGAAACAGAAGTGTTTTTATCACAGGACAAGAAATCAGCCCTCAACAACTTAAGCGGTGGAAAAGATTTTTGAAAAATCCCTAAGCCCCGGGGTCACAATTTCAGAAAAAATCTTACTTTCAGCAATTCACTCAAAAAAGGGTCCCCAACGGTTGCAAATGCTCCACTAAAAGGTTTGGCGGTCAAAATAGAAGGCTTTAATCACACGACAAGAAATTAGCCTTCGACAACTTAACCGGCGGAAAAAGATTTTTTGAAAAAATCCCTAAGCCCCGGGGTCACAATTTCAGAAAAGCCTGATATTCCGCAGTTCACTCAAAAATGGTCCCCAACGGTTGCAAATGCTCCCTGAAATCTATGGCGGTCGAAACAGAAGGGATTTTATCACAGGACAAGAAATCAGCCCTCAACAACTTAAACGGTGGAAAAAGATTTTTTGAAAAAATCCCTAAGCCCCGGGGTCACAATTTCAGCAAAAATCTGACTTTCAGCAATTCACTCAAAAATGGTGCCCAACGGTTGCAAATGCTCCCCTAAAAGGTTTGGCTGTCAAAATAGAAGGCTTTTTATCACAGGACAAGAAATCAGCCCTCAACAACTTAAGCGGTGGAAAAGACTTTTGAAAAAATCCCTAAGCCCCGGGTCACAATTTCAGAAAAATCTGACTTTCAGCAATTCACTCAAAAATGGTCCCCAACGGTTGCAAATGCTCCCTAAAAGGTTTGGCGGTCGAAACAGAAGGGTTTTTGTCACAGGACAAGAAATCAGCCCTCAACAACTTAACCGGCGGAAAAGATTTTTGAAAAAATCCCTAAGCCCGGGGTCACAATTTCAGCAAAAATCTGGCTTTCAGCAATTGACTCAAAAATGGTCCCCAACGGTTGCAAATGCTCCCCTTAAAGGTTTGGCGGTCGAAACAGAAGGGTTTTTATCACAGTACAAGAAATCAGCCCTCAACAACTTAAGCGGTGGAAAAAGATTTTTTGAAAAAATCCCTAAGCCCCGGGGTCACAATTTCAGAAAAAATCTGACTTTCAGCAATTCACTCAAAAATGGTGCCCAACGGTTGCAAATGCTCTCCTAAAAGGTTTGGCTGTCAAAATAGAAGGCTTTTTATCACAGGACAAGAAATTAGCCTTCGACATCTTAACCGGCGGAAAAAGATTTTTTGAAAAAATCCCTAAGTGCCGGGGTCACAATTTCAGAAAAAATCTGACTTTCAGCAATTCACTCAAAAATGGTCCCCAACGGTTGCAAATGCTCCCCTAAAAGGTTTGGCGGTCAAAACAGAAGGCTTTTTATTACAGGACAAGAAATTATCCCTCGACAACTTAACCGGCGGAAAAAGAGTTTTTGAAAAAATCCCTAAGCCCGGGGCCACAATTTCAGAAAAATCTGACTTTCAGCAATTCACTCAAAAATGGTCCCCAACGGTTGCAAATGCTCCCATGAAAGGATTGGCGGTCCAAACAGAAGGGTTTTTATCACAGGACAAGAAATCAGCCCTCAACAACTTAAGCGGTGGAAAAAGAATTTTTGAAAAAATCCCAAAGACCCGGGTCACAATTTCAGAAAAAATCTGACTTTCAGCAATTCACTCAAAAATGGTGCCCAACGGTTGCAAATGCTCCCCTAAAAGGTTTGGCGGTCGAAACAGAAGGGTTTTTATCACAGGACAAGAAATCAGCCCTCAACAACTTAACCGGCGGAAAAAGACTTTTTGAAAAAATCCCTAAGACCCGGGGTCACAATTTCAGAAAAAATCTGACTTTCAGCAATTCACTCAAAAATGGTCCCCAACGGTTGCAAATGCTCCCCTAAAAGGTTTGGCGGTCGAAACAGAAGGGTTTTTGTCACAGGACAAGAAATCAGCCCTCAACAACTTAACCGGCGGAAAAAGATTTTTTGAAAAAATCCCTAAGCCCCGGGGTCACAATTTCAGCAAAAATCTGACTATAAGCAATAGACTAAAAAATGGTCCCCAACGGTTGCAAATGCTCCCCTAAAAGGTTTGGCGGTCGAAACAGAAGGATTTTTATCACAGGACAAGAAATCAGCCCTCAACAACTTCACCGGCGGAAAAAGAGTTTTTGAAAAAATCCCTAAGCCCCGGGGCCACAATTTCAGAAAAAATCTGACTTTCAGCAATTCACTCAAAAATGGTCCCCAACGGTTGCAAATGCTCCCATGAAAGGATTGGCGGTCCAAACAGAAGGGTTTTTATCACAGGACAAGAAATCAGCCCTCAACAACTTAACCGGCGGAAAAAGATTTTTTGAAAAAATACCAAAGCCCCCGGGTAACAATTTAAAAAAAAATCTGACTTTCAGCAATTCACTCAAATTGGTCCCCAACGGTTGCAAATGCTCCCCTAAAAGGTTTGGCGGGCGAAACAGAAGGGTTTTTATCACAGGACCAGAAATCAGCCCGCAACAACTTAAGCGGCGGAAAAGATTTTTGAAAAAATCCCTAAACCCCGGGGTCACAATTTCAGAAAAAATCTGACTTTCAGCAATTCACTCAAAAATGGTCCCCAACGGTTGCAAATGCACCTCTGAAATCTTTGGCGGTCGAAACAGAAGGGTATTTATCACAGGACAAGAAATCAGCCCTCAACAACTTAAGCGGTGGAAAAAGAGTTTTTGAAAAAATCCCTAAGCCCCGGGGTCACAATTTCAGAAAAAATCTTACTTTCAGCAATTCACTCAAAACAGGGTCCCCAACGGTTGCAAATGCTCCTCTGAAATCTTTGGCGGTCGAAACAGAAGGGTTTTTATCACAGGACAAGAAATCAGCCCTCAACAACTTAACCGGCGGAAAAAGATTTTTTGAAAAAATCCCTAAGCCCGGGGTCACAATTTCAGCAAAAATCTGACTTTCAGCAATTGACTCAAAAATGGTCCCCAACGGTTGCAAATGCTCCCCTAAAAGGTTTGGTGGTCGAAACAGAAGGGTTTTTATCACAGGACAAGAAATCAGCCCTCAACAACTTAAGCGGCGGAAAAAGATTTTTTGAAAAAATCCCTAAGCCCCGGGGCCACAATTTCAGAAAAAATCTGACTTTCAGCAATTCACTCAAAAATGGTCCCCAACGGTTGCAAATGCTCCCATTAAAGGATTGGCGGTCCAAACAGAAGGGTTTTTATCACAGGACAAGAAATCAGCCCTCAACAACTTAAGCGGTGGAAAAAGATTTTTTGAAAAAATCCCAAAGCCCCGGGGTCACAATTTCAGAAAAAATCTGACTTTCAGCAATTCACTCAAAAATGGTGCCCAACGGTTGCAAATGCTCCCCTAAAAGGTTTGGCGGTCAAAATAGAAGGCTTTTAATCACAGGACAAGAAATCAGCCCTCAACAACTTAACCGGAGGAAAAAGATTTTTTGAAAAAATCCCTAAGCCCCGGGGTCACAATTTCAGCAAAAATCTGACTTTAAGCAATTGACAAAAAAATGTTCCCCAACGTTTGCAAATGATCCCATAAAAGGATTGGCGGTCGAAACAGAAGGGTTTTTATCACAGGACAAGAAATCAGCCCTCAACAACTTAACCGGCGGAAAAAGATTTTTTGAAAAAATCCCTAAGCCCCGGGGTCACAATTTCAGAAAAAATCTGATTTCAGCAATTCACTCAAAAATGGTCCCCAACGGTTGCAAATGCTCCCCTAAAAGGTTTGGCGGTCGAAACAGAAGGGTTTTTATCACAGGACAAGAAATCAGCCCTCAACAACTTAAGCGGCGGAAAAGATTTTTTGAAAAAATCCCTAAGCCCCGGGGTCACAATTTCAGGAAAATCTGTCTTTCAGCAATTCACTCAAAAATGGTCCCCAACGGTTGCAAATGCTCCTCTGAAATCTTTGGCGGTCGAAACAGAAGGGTTTTTATCACAGGACAAGAAATCAGCCCTCAGCAACTTAAGCGGTGGAAAAAGACTTTTTGAAAAAATCCCTAAGCCCCGGGGTCACAATTTCAGAAAAAATCTGACTTTCAGCAATTCACTCAAAAATGGTCCCCAACGGGTGCAAATACTCCCCTAAAAGGTTTGGCGGTCGAAACAGATGGGTTTTGGTCACAGGACAAGTAATCAGCCCTCAACAACTTAACCGGCGGAAAAAGATTTTTTGAAAAAATCCCTAAGCCCCGGGGTCACAATTTCAGAAAAAATCTTACTTTCAGCAATTCACTCAAAACAGGGTCCCCAACGGTTGCACATGCTCCACTAAAAGGTTTGGCGGTCAAAATAGAAGGCTTTTAATCACAGGACAAGAAATTAGCCTTCGACAACTTAACCGAGCGGAAAAGATTTTTGAAAAAATCCCTAAGCCCCGGGGTCACAATTTCAGAAAAATCTGACTTTCAGCAATTCACTCAAAACAGGGTCCCCAACGGTTGCAAATGCTCCACTAAAAGGTTTGGCGGTCAAAATAGAAGGCTTTTAATCACACGACAAGAAATTAGCCTTCGACAACTTAACCGGCGGAAAAAGATTTTTTGAAAAAATCCCTAAGCCCCGGGGTCACAATGTCAGAAAAACCTGATATTCCGCAGTTCACTCAAAAATGGTCCCCAACGGTTGCAAATGCTCCCCTGAAATCTTTGGCGGTCGAAACAGAAGGTTTTTTATCACAGGACAAGAAATCAGCCCTCAACAACTTAAGCGGTGGAAAAAGATTTTTTGAAAAAATCCCTAAGCCCCGGGGTCACAATTTCAGAAAAATCTGACTTTCAGCAATTCACTCAAAAATGGTGCCCAACGGTTGCAAATGCTCCCCTAAAAGGTTTGGCGGTCAAAATAGAAGGCTTTTTATCACAGGACAAGAAATTAGCCTTCGACAACTTAACCAGGCGGAAAAGATTTTTGAAAAAATCCCTTAGCCCCGGGGTAAAAATTTCATGAAAAATCTGATTTTCAGCAATTCACTCAAAAATGGTCCCCAACGGTTGCAAATGCTCCCCTGAAATCTTTGGCGGTCGAAACAGAAGGGTTTTTATCACAGGACAAGAAATCAGCCCTCAACAACTTAAACGGCGGAAAAAGATTTTTTGAAAAAATCCCTAAGCCCCGGGGTCACAATTTCAGGAAAATCTGACTTTCAGCAATTCACTCAAAAATGGTCCCCAACGGTTGCAAATGCTCCCCTGAAATCTTTGGCGGTCGAAACAGAAGTGTTTTTATCACAGGACAAGAAATCAGCCCTCAACAACTTAAGCGGTGGAAAAAGACTTTTTGAAAAAATCCCTAAGCCCCGGGGTCACAATTTCAGAAAAAAATTGACTTTCAGCAATTCACTCAAAAATGGTCCCCAACAGTTGCAAATGCTCCTCTGAAATCTTTGGCGGTCGAAATAGAAGGCTTTTTATCACAGGACAAGAAATCAGCCCTCAACAACTTAAGCGGTGGAAAAGATTTTTGAAAAAATCCCTAAGCCCGGGGTCACAATTTCAGCAAAAATCTGACTTTCAGCAATTCACTCAAAAATGGTGCCCAACGGTTGCAAATGCTCCCCTAAAAGGTTTGGCGGTCAAAATAGAAGGCTTTTATTCACAGGAAAAGAAATTAGCCTACGACAACTTAACCGGCGGAAAAAGATTTTTTGAAAAAATCCCTAAGCCCCGGGGTCACAATTTCAGCAAAAATCTGATTTCAGCAATTCACTCAAAAATGGTCCCCAACGGTTGCAAATGCTCCCCTAAAAGGTTTGACGGTCGAAACAGAAGGGTTTTTATCACAGGACAAGAAATCAGCCCTCAACAACTTAAGCGGCGGAAAAGATTTTTGAAAAATCCCTAAGCCCCGGGGTCACAATTTCAGGAAAATCTGACTTTCAGCAATTCGCTCAAAAATGGTCCCCAACGGTTGCAAATGCTCCTCTGAAATCTTTGGCGGTCGAAACAGAAGGGTTTTTATCACAGGACAAGAAATCAGCCCTCAACAACTTAAGCGGTGGAAAAAGACTTTTTGAAAAAATCCCTAAGCCCCGGGGTCACAATTTCAGAAAAAATCTGACTTTCAGCAATTCACTCAAAAATGGTCCCCAACGGTTGCAAATGCTTCCATAAAAGGTTTGGCGGTCGAAACAGAAGGGTTTTGTCACAGGACAAGAAATCAGCCCTCAACAACTTAACCAGGCGGAAAAGATTTTTGAAAAAATCCCTAAGCCCCGGGTCTCAATTTCAGAAAAAATCTGACTTTAAGCAATTGACTCAAAAATGGTCCCCAACGGTTGCAAATGCTCCCCTAAAAGGTTTGGCGGTCGAAACAGAAGGGTTTTTATCACAGTACAAGAAATCAGCCCTCAACAACTTAAGTGGTGGAAAAAGATTTTTTGAAAAAATCCCTAAGCCCCGGGGTCACAATTTCAGAAAAAATCTTACTTTCAGCAATTCACTCAAAACAGGGTCCCCAACGGTTGCAAATGCTCCACTAAAAGGTTTGGCGGTCAAAATAGAAGGCTTTTAATCACAGGACAAGAAATTAGCCTTCGACAACTTAACCGGCGGAAAAAGTTTTTTTGAAGAAATCCCTAAGCCCGGGGTCACAATTTCAGAAAAACCTGATATTCCGCAGTTCACTCAAAAATGGTCCCCAACGGTTGCAAATGCTCCCCTGAAATCTTTGGCGGTCGAAACAGAAGGGTTTTTATCACAGGACAAGAAATTAGCCTTCGACAACTTAACCGGCGGAAAAAGATTTTTTGAAAAAATCCCTAAGCCCCGGGGTCACAATTTCAGAAAAAATCTGACTTTCAGCAATTCACTCAAAAATGGTCCCCAACGGTTGCAAATGCTCACCTAAAAGGTTTGGCGGTCAAAATAGAAGGCTTTTTATCACAGGACAAGAAATAAGCCTTCGACAACTACACCGGCGGACAATGAATTTTTGAAAAAATCCCAAAGCCCCAGGGTCACAATTTAAGAAAAATCTGATTTCAGCAATTCACTCAAAAATGGTCCCCAACGGTTGCAAATGCTCCCTGAAATCTTTGGCGGTCGAAACAGAAGGGTTTTTATCACAGGACAAGAAATCAGCCCTCAACACCTTAACCGGCGCAAAAATATTTTATGAAAAAATTCCTAAGCCCCGGGGTCACAATTTCAGGAAAATCTGACTTTCAGCAATTCACTCAAAAATGGTCCCCAACGGTTGCAAATGCTCCCCTGAACTCTTTGGTGGTCGAAACAGAAGGATTTTTATCACAGGACAAGAAATCAGCCCTCAACAACTTCACTGGCGGAAAAAGATTTTTTGAAAAAATCCCTAAGCCTTTTAGGGGAGAAAAAAAACCTTTTAGGGGAGAAAAAAATTGACTTTCAGCAATTTACTCAAAAATGGTCCCCAACAGTTGCAAATGCTCCTCTGAAATCTTTGGCGGTCGAAACAGAAGGGTTTTTATCACAGGACAAGAAATCAGCCCTCAACAACTTAAGCGGTGGAAAAAGATTTTTGAAAAATCCCTAAGCCCCGGGGTCACAATTTCAGCAAAAAAATGACTTACAGCAATTCACTAAAAAATGGTGCCCAACGGTTGTAAATGATCCCCAAAAAGGTTTGGCGGACAAAATGTAAGGCTTTTAATCCCAGGACAAGAAATTAGCCTTCGACAACTTAACCGGCGGAAAAAGATTTTTTGAAAAAATCCCTAAGCCCCGCGGTCACAATTTCAGAAAAAATCTGACTTTCAGCAATTCACTCAAAAATGGTCCCCAACGGTTGCAAATGCTCCCCTGAACTCTTCGGTGCTCGAAACAGAAGGATTTTTATCACAGGACAAGAAATCAGCCCTCAACAACTTAACCGGCGGAAAAAGATTTTTTGAAAAAATCCCTAAGCCCCGGGGTCACAATTTCAGAAAAAATCTGACTTTAAGCAATTGACTCAAAAATGGTCCCCAACGGTTGCAAATGCTCCCGTAAAAGGTTTGGCGGTCGAAACAGAAGGATTTTTATCACAGGACAAGAAATCAGCCCTCAACAACTTCACCGGCGGAAAAAGATTTTTTGAAAAAATCCCTAAGCCCCGGGGTCACAATTTCAGAAAAAAATTGACTTTCAGCAATTCACTCAAAAATGGTCCCCAACAGTTGCAAATGCTCCTCTGAAATCTTTGGCGGTCGAAACAGAAGGGTTTTTATCACAGGACAAGAAATCAGCCCTCAACAACTTAACCGGCGGAAAAAGATTTTTTGAAAAAATCCCAAAGCCCCGGGGTCACAATTTCAGCAAAAATCTGACTTTCAGCAATTCACTCAAAAATGGTGCCCAACGGTTGCAAATGTTCCCCTCAAAGGAGTGGCGGTCGAAACAGAAGGCTTTTTGACACAGGACAAGAAATCAGCCCTCAACAACTTAACCGGCGGAAAAGATTTTTGAAAAATCCCTAAGCCCCGGGTCACAATTTCAGAAAAAATCTGACTTTCAGCAATTCACTCAAAAATGGTCCCCAACGGTTGCAAATGCTCCTCTGAAATCTTTGGCGGTCTAAACAGAAGGGTTTTTATCACAGGACAAGAAATCAGCCCTCAACAACTTAACCGGCGGAAAAAGATTTTTGAAAAATCCCTAAGCCCGGGGTCACAATTTCAGCAAAAATCTGACTTTCAGCAATTCACTCAAAAATGGTCCCAAACGGTTGCAAATGCTCCTCTGAAATCTTTGGCGGTCGAAACAAGGGTTTTATCACAGGACAAGAAATCAGCCCTCAACAACTTAACCGGCGGAAAAGATTTTTGAAAAATCCCTAATCCCCGGGTCACAATTTCAGCAAAAATCTGACTTTAAGCAATTGACTCAAAAATGGTCCCCAACGGTTGCAAATGCTCCCGTAAAAGGTTTGGCGGTCGAAACAGAAGAGTTTTTATCACAGGACAAGAAATCAGCCCTCAACAACTTAAGCGGTGGAAAAGATTTTTGAAAAATCCCTAAGCCCGGGGTCACAATTTCAGAAAAAATCTGACTTTCAGCAATTCACTCAAAAAATGGTGCCCAACGGTTGAAAATAATCCCCTAAAATGTTTGGCGGACAAAATAGAAGGCTTTTTATCACAGGACAAGAAATTAGCCTCGACAACTTAACCTGCGGAAAATTTGTTTTTGAAAAAATCCCTAAGCCCCGGGGTCACAATTTCAGAAAAAATCTGATTTCAGCAATTGACTCAAAAATGGTCCCCAACGGTTGCAAATGCTCCCCTAAAAGGTTTGGCGGTCGAAACAGAAGGGTTTTTATCACAGGACAAGAAATCAGCCCTCAACAACTTAAGCGGTGGAAAAAGATTTTTGAAAAAATCCCTAAGCCCGGGGTCACAATTTCAGAAAAATCTGCCTTTCAGCAATTCACTCAAAACTGGTGCCCAACGGTTGCAAATGCTCCCCTAAAAGGTTTGGCGGTCAAAATAGAAGGCTTTTAATCACAGGACAAGAAATCAGCCCTCAACAACTTAACCGGCGGAAAAAGATTTTTTGAAAAAATCCCTAAGCCCCGGGGTCACAATTTCAGAAAAAATCTGACTTTCAGCAATTGACTCAAAAATGGTCCCCAACGGTTGCAAATGCTCCCCTAAAAGGTTTGGCGGTCGAAACAGAAGGGTTTTTATCACAGGACAAGAAATCAGCCCTCAACAACTTAAGCGGTGGAAAAAGATTTTTGAAAAATCCCTAAGCCCCGGGTCACAATTTCAGAAAAATCTTACTTTCAGCAATTCACTCAAAAAGGGTCCCCAACGGTTGCAAATGCTCCACTAAAAGGTTTGGCGGTCAAAATAGAAGGCTTTTAATCGCAGGACAAGAAATTAGCCTTCGACAACTTAACCGGCGGAAAAAGATTTTTTGAAAAAATCCCTAAGCCCCGACCCGGGGTCACAATTTCAGAAAAAATCTGACTTTCAGCAATTCACTCAAAAATGGTCCCCAACGGTTGCAAATGCTCCCCTGAAATCTTTGGCGGTCGAAACAGAAGGATTTTTATCACAGGACAAGAAATCAGCCCTCAACAACTTCACCGGCGGAAAAAGATTTTTTGAAAAAATCCCTAAGCCCCGGGGTCACAATTTCAGCAAAAATCTGACTTTAAGCAATTCACTCAAAAATGGTGCCCAACGGTTGCAAATGCTCCCCTAAAAGGTTTGGCGGTCAAAATAGAAGGCTTTTTATCACAGGACAAGAAGTTAGCCTTCGACAACTTAACCGGCGGAACAAGATTTTTTGAAAAAATCCCTAAGCCCCGGGGTCACAATTTCAGAAAAAATCTGACTTTCAGCAATTCACTCAAAAAAGGTCCCCAACGGTTGCAAATGCTCCCCTGAAATCTTTGGCGGTCGAAACAGAAGGATTTTTATCACAGGACAATAAATAAGCCTTCCACAACTTCTCCGGCGGAACAAGATTTTTTGAAAAAATCCCTAAGCCCCGGGGTCACAATTTCAGCAAAAATCTGACTTTCAGCAATTCACTCAAAAATGGTGCCCAACGGTTGCAAATGTTCCCCTAAAAGGTTTGGCGGTCGAAACAGAAGGCTTTTTGTCACAGGACAAGAAATCAGCCCTCAACAACTTAAGCGGCGGAAAAAGATTTTTTGAAAAAATCCCTAAGCCCCGGGGTCACAATTTCAGAAAAAATCTGACTTTCAGCAATTCACTCAAAAATGGTCCCCAACGGTTGCAAATGCTCCCCTAAAAGGTTTGGCGGTCGAAACAGAAGGGTTTTGTCACAGGACAAGAAATCAGCCCTCAACAACTTAACCGGCGGAAAAGATTTTTGAAAAAATTCCTAAGCCCAGGGTCACAATTTCAGCAAAATCTGACTTTCAGCAATTGACTCAAAAATGGTCCCCAACGGTTGCAAATGCTCCCCTAAAAGGTTTGGCGGTCGAAACAGAAGGGTTTTTATCACAGGACAAGAAATCAGCCCTCAACAACTTAAGCGGTGGAAAATGATTTTTTGAAAAAATCCCTAAGCCCGGGGTCACAATTTCAGAAAAATCTTACTTTCAGCAATTCACTCAAAAAGGGTCCCCAACGGTTGCAAATGCTCCACTAAAAGGTTTGGCGGTCAAAATAGAAGGCTTTTAATCACAGGACAAGAAATTAGCCTTCGACAACTTAACCGGCGGAAAAGATTTTTGAAAAAATCCCTAAGCCCCGGGTCACAATTTCAGGAAAATCTGACTTTCAGCAATTCACTCAAAAATGGTCCCCAACGGTTGCAAATGCTCCTCTGAAATCTTTGGCGGTCAAAACAGAAGGATTTTTATCACAGGACAAGAAATCAGCCCTCAACAACTTCAGCGGCGGAAAAAGATTTTTTGAAAAATCTCTAAGCCCGGGGTCACAATTTCAGAAAAAATCTGACTTTCAGCAATTCACTCAAAATGGTTCCCAACGGTTTCAAATGCTCCCCTAAATGTTTTTGCGGAAAAAATAGAAGGATATATATCACAGGACAATAAATTAGCCTTCGACAACTTAACCGGCGGAAAAAGATTTTTTGAAAAAATCCCTAAGCCCGGGGTCACAATTTCAGAAAAAATCTGACTTTCAGCAATTCACTCAAAAATGGTCCCCAACGGTTGCAAATGCTCCCCTGAAATCTTTGGCGGTCGAAACAGAAGGATTTTTATCACAGGACAAGAAATCAGCCCTCAACAACTTCACCGGCGGAAAAAGATTTTTTGAAAAAATCCCTAAGCCCCGGGGTCACAATTTCAGAAAAAAATTGACTTTCAGCATTTCACTCAAAAATGGTCCCCAACAGTTGCAAATGCTCCTCTGAAATCTTTGGCGGTCGAAACAGAAGGGTTTTTATCACAGGACAAGAAATCAGCCCTCAACAACTTAAGCGGTGGAAAAGATTTTTGAAAAAATCCCTAAGCCCCGGGTCACGATTTTAGCAAAAATCTGACTTTCAGCAATTCACTCAAAAATGGTGCCCAACGGTTGCAAATGCTCCCCTAAAAGGTTTGGCGGTCAAAATAGAAGGCTTTTTATCACAGGACAAGAAATTAGCCTTCGACAAGTTAACCGGCGGAAAAAGATTTTTTGAAAAAATCCCTAAGCCCCGGGGTCACAATTTCAGAAAAAATCTGACTTTAAGCAATTGACTCAAAAATGGTCCCCAACGGTTGAAAATGCTCCCTAAAAGGTTTGGCGGTCGAAACAGAAGGGTTTTTATCACAGGACAAGAAATCAGCCCTCAACAACCTAAGCGGCGGAAAAGATTTTTGAAAAAATCCCTAAGCCCCGGGGTCACAATTTCAGAAAAAATCTGACTTTCAGCAATTCACTCAAAAATGGTCCCCAGCGGTTGCAAATGCTCCTCTGAAATCTTTGGCGGTCGAAACAGAAGGGTTTTTATCACAGGACAAGAAATAAGCCCTCAACAACTTAACCGGCGGAAAAAGATTTTTTGAAAAAATCCCAAAGCCCCGGGGTCACAATTTCAGCAAAAATCTGACTTTCAGCAATTCACTCAAAAATGGTGCCCAACGGTTGCAAATGTTCCCCTAAAAGGTTTGGCGGTCGAAACAGAAGGCTTTTTGTCACAGGACAAGAAATCAGCCCTCAACAACTTAACCGGCGGAAAAAGAGTTTTTGAAAAAAATCCCTAAGCCCGGGGCCACAATTTCAGAAAAATCTG
This sequence comes from Podarcis lilfordi, assembly GCA_947686815.1. Lineage (NCBI taxonomy): Eukaryota > Metazoa > Chordata > Lepidosauria > Squamata > Lacertidae > Podarcis > Podarcis lilfordi. Next base: position 32,895 of record CANTUW010000029.1, on the reverse strand, counting down.
ACTTTCAGCAATTCACTCAAAAATGGTCCCCAACGGTTGCAAATGCTCCCATGAAAGGATTGGCGGTGCAAACAGAAGGGTTTTTATCACAGGACAAGAAATCAGCCCTCAATAACTTAAGCGGTGGAAAAAGATTTTTTGAAAAAATCCCTAAGCCCCGGGGTCACAATTTCAGAAAAAATCTGACTTTCAGCAATTCACTCAAAAATGGTGCCCAACGGTTGGAAATGCTCCCCTAAAAGGTTTGGCGGTCAAAAAAGAAGGCTTTTAATCACAGGACAAGAAATCAGCCCTCAACAACTTAACCGGCGGAAAAGATTTTTGAAAAATCCCTAAGCCCCGGGTCACAATTTCAGAAAAAATCTTATTTCAGTAATTCACTCAAAAATGGTCCCCAACGGTTGCAAATGCTCCTCTGAAATCTTTGGCGGTCGAAACAGAAGGGTTTTTATCACAGAACAAGAAATCAGCCCTCAACAACTTAAGCGGTGGAAAAAGATTTTTTGAAAAAATCCCTAAGCCCCGGGGTCACAATTTCAGCAAAAATCTGACTTTCAGCAATTCACTCAAAAATGGTCCCCAACGGTTGCAAATGCTCCCCTGAAATATTTGGCGGTCGAAACAGAAGGATTTTTATCACAGGACAAGAAATCAGCCCTCAACAACTTCACCGGCGGAACAAGATTTTTGAAAAAATCCCTAAGCCCCGAGGTCACAATTTCAGAAAAAATTGACTTTCAGCAATTCACTCAAAAATGGTCCCCAACAGTTGCAAATGCTCCTCTGAAAGCTTTGGCGGTCGAAACAGAAGGCTTTTTATCACAGGACAAGAAATCAGCCCTCAACAACTTAAGCGGTGGAAAAGATTTTTGAAAAATCCCTAAGCCCCGGGGTCACAATTTCAGCAAAAATCTGACTTTCAGCAATTCACTCAAAAATGGTGCCCAACGGTTGCAAATGCTCCCCTAAAAGGTTTGGCGGTCAAAATAGAAGGCTTTTTATCACAGGACAAGAAATTAGCCTTCGACAACTTAACCGGCGGAAAAAGATTTTTTGAAACAATCCCTAAGCCCCGGGGTCACAATTTCAGAAAAAATCTGACTTTAAGCAATTGACTCAAAAATGGTCCCCAACGGTTGCAAATGCTCCCCTAAAAGGTTTGGCGGTCGAAACAGAAGGGTTTTTATCTCAGGACAAGAAATCAGCCCTCAACAACTTAACCGGCGGAAAAAGATTTTTTGAAAAAATCCCTAAGCCCCGGGGTCACAATTTCAGAAAAAATCTGACTTTCAGCAATTCACGCAAAAATGGTCCCCAACGGTTGCAAATGCTCCTCTGAAATCTTTGGCGGTCGAAACAGAAGGGTTTTTATCACAGGACAAATAATCAGCCCTCAACAACTTAAGCGGTGGAAAAAGACTTTTTGAAAAAATCCCAAAGCCCCGGGGTCACAATTTCAGAAAAAATCTGACTTTCAGCAATTCACTCAAAAATGGTGTCCAACGGTTGCAAATGTTCCCCTAAAAGGTTTGGCGGTCAAAATAGAAGGCTTTTTGTCACAGGACAAGAAATTAGCCTTCGACAACTTAACCGAGCGGAAAAGATTTTTGAAAAAATCCCTAAGCCCCGGGTCACAATTTCAGCAAAAATCTGACTTTAAGCAATTGACTCAAAAATGGTCCCCAACGGTTGCAAATGCTCCCCTAAAAGGTTTGGCGGTCGAAACAGAAGGGTTTTTATCACAGGACAAGAAATCAGCCCTCAACAACTTAAGCGGCGGAAAAGATTTTTGAAAAATCCCTAAGCTCCGGGGTCACAATTTCAGAAAATATCTGACTTTCAGCAATTCACTCAAAAATGGTCCCCAACGGTTGCAAACGCTCCTCTGAAATCTTTGGCGGTCGAAACAGAAGGGTTTTTATCACAGGACAAGAAATCAGCCCTCAACAACTTAAGCGGTGGAAAAAGACTTTTTGAAAAAATCCCTAAGCCCCGGGTCACAATTTCAGAAATAATCTGACTTTCAGAAATTCACTAAAAAATGGTCCCCAACGGTTGCAAATGCTCCCCTAAAAGGTTTGGCGGTCGAAACAGAAGGGTTTTTATCACAGGACAAGAAATCAGCCCTCAACAACTTAACCGGCGGAAAAAGATTTTTTGAAAAAATCCCTAAGCCCCGGGGTCACAATTTCAGAAAAAATCTTACTTTCAGCAATTCACTCAAAAAAGGGTCCCCAACGGTTGCAAATGCTCCACTAAAAGGTTTGGCGGTCAAAATAGAAGGCTTTTAATCACAGGACAAGAAATTAGCCTTCGACAACTTAACCGGCGGAAAAAGATTTTTTTGAAAAAATCCCTAAGCCCCGGGGTCACAATTTCAGAAAAACCTGATATTCCGCAGTTCACTCAAAAATGGTCCCCAACGGTTGCAAATCTTTGGCGGTCGAAACAGAAGGGTTTTGATCACAGGACAAGAAATCAGCCCTCAACAACTTAAACGGTGGAAAAGATTTTTGAAAAAATCCCTAAGCCCCGGGTCACAATTTCAGGAAAATCTGACTTTCAGCAATTCACTCAAAAATGGTCCCCAACGGTTGCAAATGCTCCCCTGAAATCTTTGGCGGTCGAAACAGAAGGATTTTTATCACAGGACAAGAAATCAGCCCTCAACAACTTCACCGGCGGAAAAGATTTTTAAAAAATCCCTAAGCCCCGGGGTCACAATTTCAGAAAAAAATTGACTTTCAGCAATTCACTCAAAAATGGTCCCCAACAGTTGCAAATGCTCCTCTGAAATCTTTGGCGGTCGAAACAGAAGGGTTTTTATCACAGGACAAGAAATCAGCCCTCAACAACTTAAGCGGTGGAAAAAGATTTTTTGAAAAAATCCCTAAGCCCCGGGGTCACAATTTCAGCAAAAATCTGACTTTCAGCAATTCACTCAAAAATGGTGCCCAACGGTTGCAAATGCTCCCCTAAAAGGTTTGGCGGTCAAAATAGAAGGCTTTTTATCACAGGACAAGAAATTAGCCTTCGACAACTTAACCGGCGGAAAAGATTTTTGAAAAATCCCTAAGCCCGGGGTCACAATTTCAGAAAAAATCTGATTTCAGCAATTCACTCAAAAATGGTCCCCAACGGTTGCAAATGCTCCTCTGAAATCTTTGGCGGTCGAAACAGAAGGGTTTTTGTCACAGGACAAGAAATCAGCCCTCAACAACTTAACCGGCGGAAAAGATTTTTGAAAAAATCCCTAAGCCCGGGGTCACAATTTCAGCAAAAATCTGACTTTAAGCAATTGACTCAAAAATGGTCCCCAACGGTTGCAAATGCTCCCCTAAAAGGTTTGGCGGTCGAAAAAGAAGGGTTTTATCACAGGACAAGAAATCAGCCCTCAACAACTTAAGCGGTGGAAAAGATTTTTGAAAAAATCCCTAAGCCCCGGGGTCACAATTTCAGAAAAAATCTGATTTCAGCAATTCACTCAAAAATGGTCCCCAACGGTTGCAAATGCTCCCCTAAAAGGTTTGGCGGTCAAAACGGAAGGCTTTTTATTACAGGACAAGAAATTATCCCTCGACAACTTAACCGGCGGAAAAAGATTTTTTGAAAAAATCCCTAAGCCCCGGGGCCACAATTTCAGAAAAAATCTGACTTTCAGCAATTCACTCAAAAATGGTGTCCAACGGTTGCAAATGCTCCCCTGAAATCTTTGGCGGTCGAAACAGAAGGATTTTTATCACAGGACAAGAAATCAGCCCTCAACAACTTCACCGGCGGAAAAAGATTTTTTGAAAAAATCCCTAAGCCCCGGGGTCACAATTTCAGCAAAAATCTGACTTTAAGCAATTGACTCAAAAATGGTCCCCAACGGTTGCAAATGCTCCCCTAAAAGGTTTGGCGGTCGAAACAGAAGGGTTTTTATCACAGAACAAGAAATCAGCCCTCAACAACTTAAGCGGCGGAAAAAGATTTTTTGAAAAAATCCCTAAGCCCCGGGGTCACAATTTCAGAAAAATCTGACTTTCAGGAATTCACTCAAAAATGGTCCCCAACGGTTGCAAATGCTCCTCTGAAATCTTTGGCGGTCGAAACAGAAGGGTTTTTATCACAGGACAAGAAATCAGCCCTCAACAGCTTAAGCGGTGGAAAAAGACTTTTTGAAAAAATCCCTAATCCCCGGGGTCACAATTTCAGAAAAAATCTGACTTTAAGCAATTGACTCAAAAAAGGGTCCCCAACGGTTGCAAATGCTCCACTAAAAGGTTTGGCGGTCAAAATAGAAGGCTTTTAATCACAGGACAAGAAATTAGCCCTCGACAACTTAACCGGCGGAAAAAGATTTTTTGAAAAAATCCCTAAGCCCCGGGGTCACAATTTCAGAAAAACCTGATATTCCGCAGTTCACTCAAAAATGGTCCCCAATGGTTGCAAATGCTCCCCTGAAATCTTTGGCGGTCGAAACAGAAGGATTTTTATCACAGGACAAGAAATCAGCCCTCAACAACTTAAACGGTGGAAAAGATTTTTGAAAAATCCCTAAGCCCCGGGTCACAATTTCAGAAAAATCTGACTTTCAGCAATTCACTCAAAAATGGTCCCCAACGGTTGCAAATGCTCCCTGAAATCTTTGGCGGTCGAAACAGAAGGATTTTATCACAGGACAAGAAATCAGCCCTCAACAACTTCACCGGCGGAAAAGATTTTTTGAAAAATCCCTAAGCCCCAGGGTCACAATTTCAGAAAAAAATTGACTTTCAGCAATTCACTCAAAAATGGTCCCCAACAGTTGCAAATGCTCCTCTGAAATCTTTGGCGGTCGAAACAGAAGGGTTTTTATCACAGGACAAGAAATCAGCCCTCAACAACTTAAACGGTGGAAAAGATTTTTGAAAAAATCCCTAAGCCCGGGGTCACAATTTCAGCAAAAATCTGACTTTCAGCAATTCACTCAAAAATGGTGCCCAACGGTTGCAAATGCTCCCCTAAAAGGTTTGGCGGTCAAAATAGAAGGCTTCTTATCACAGGACAAGAAATTAGCCTTCGACAACTTAACCGGCGGAAAAAGATTTTTTCAAAAAATCCCTACGCCCCGGGGTCACAATTTCAGAAAAAATCTTATTTCAGCAATTCACTCAAAAATGGTCCCCAATGGTTGCAAATGCTCCTCTGAAATCTTTGGCGGTCGAAACAGAAGGGTTTTTGTCACAGGACAAGAAATCAGCCCTCAACAACTTAACCGGCGGAAAAAGATTTTTTGAAAAAATCCCTAAGCCCCGGGGTCACAATTTCAGCAAAAATCTGACTTTAAGCAATTGACTCAAAAATGGTCCCTAACGGTTGCAAATGCTCCCCTAAAAGGTTTGGCGGTCGAAACAGAAGAGTTTTATCACAGGACAAGAAATCAGCCCTCAACAACTTAAGCGGTGGAAAAGATTTTTGTAAAAATGCCTAAGCCCCGGGGTCACAATTTCATCAAAAATCTGATTTCAGCAATTCACTCAAAAATGGTCCCCAACGCTTGCAAATGCTCCCCTGAAATCTTTGGCGGTCGAAACAGAAGGATTTTTATCACAGGACAAGAAATCAGCCCTCAACAACTTCACCGGCGGAAAAGATTTTTGAAAAAATCCCTAAGCCCGGGGTCACAAGTTCAGAAAAAAATTGACTTTCAGCAATTCACTCAAAAATGGTCCCCAACAGTTGCAAATGCTCCTCTGAAATCTTTGGCGGTCGAAACAGAAGGGTTTTTATCACAGGACAAGAAATCAGCCCTCATCAACTTAACCGGCGGAAAAGATTTTTGAAAAAATCCCAAAGCCCCGGGTCACAAGTTCAGCAAAAATCTGACTTTCAGCAATTAACTCAAAAATGGTGCCCAACGGTTGCAAATGCTCCCCTAAAAGGTTTGGCGGTCAAAACAGAAGGCTTTTTATTACAGGACAAGAAATTATCCCTCGACAACTTCACCGGCGGAAAAAGAGTTTTTGAAAAAATCCCTAAGCCCCGGGGCCACAATTTCAGAAAAAATCTGACTTTCAGCAATTCACTCAAAAATGGTCCCCAACGGTTGCAAATGCTCCCATGAAAGGATTGGCGGTCCAAACAGAAGGGTTTTTATCACAGAACAAGAAATCAGCCCTCAACAACTTAAGCGGTGGAAAAAGATTTTTTGAAAAAATCCCTAAGCCCCGGGGTCACAATTTCAGAAAAAATCTGACTTTAAGCAATTCACTCAAAAAAGGGTTCCCAACGGTTGCAAATGCTCCACTAAAAGGTTTGGCGGTCAAAATAGAAGGCTTTTAATCACAGGACAAGAAATTAGCCCTCGACAACTTAACCGGCGGAAAAAGATTTTTTGAAAAAATCCCTAAGCCCCGGGGTCACAATTTCAGAAAAACCTCATATTCCGCAGTTCACTCAAAAATGGTCCCCAACGGTTGCAAATGCTCCCCTGAAATGTTTGGGGGTCTAAACAGAAGTGTTTTTATAACAGGACAAGAAATCAGCCCTCAACAACTTAAACGGTGGAAAAAGATTTTTTGAAAAAATCCCTAAGCCCCGGGGTCACAATTTCAGAAAAAATCTGATTTCAGCAATTCACTCAAAAATGGTCCCCAACGGTTGCAAATGCTCCCCTGAAATCTTTGGCGGTCGAAACAGAAGGATTTTTATCACAGGACAAGAAATCAGCCCTCAACAACTTCAGCGGCGGAAAAAGATTTTTTGAAAAAATCCCTAAGCCCCGGGGTCACAATTTCAGAAAAAAATTGACTTTCAGCAATTCACTCAAAAATGGTCCCCAACAGTTGCAAATGCTCCTCTGAAATCTTTGGCGGTCGAAACAGAAGGGTTTTTATCACAGGACAAGAAATCAGCCCTCAACAACTTAAGCGGTGGAAAAAGATTTTTTGAAAAAATCCCTAAGGTCACAATTTCAGAAAAAATCTGACTTTCAGCAATTCACTCAAAAATGGTGCCCAACGGTTGCAAATGCTCCCCTAAAAGGTTTGGCGGTCAAAATAGAAGGCTTTTTATCACAGGACAAGAAATTAGCCTTGACAACTTAACCAGCGGAAAAAGAATTTTTTGAAATAATCCCTAAGCCCCGGGTCACAATTTCAGAAAAAATCTGATTTCAGCAATTCACTCAAAAATGGTCCCCAACGGTTGCAAATGCTCCTCTGAAATCTTTGGCGGTCGAAACAGAAGGGTTTTTATCACAGGACAAGAAATCAGCCCTCAACAACTTAACCGGCGGAAAAGATTTTTTGAAAAAATCCCAAAGCCCCGGGGTCACAATTTCAGCAAAAATCTGACTTTCAGCAATTCAGTCAAAAATGGTGCCCAACGGTTGCAAATGTTCCCCTAAAAGGTTTGGCGGTCGAAACAGAAGGCTTTTTGTCACAGGACAAGAAATCAGCCCTCAACAACTTAAGCGGCGGAAAACGATTTTTTGAAAAAATCCCTAAGCCCCGGGTTACAATTTCAGAAAAAATCTGACTTTCAGCAATTCACTCAAAAATGGTCCCCAACGGTTGCAAATGCTCCTCTGAAATCTTTGGCGGTCGAAACAGAAGGATTTTTATCACAGGACAAGAAATCAGCCCTCAACAACTTAAGCGGTGGAAAAAGATTTTTTGAAAAAATCCCTAAGCCCCGGGGTCACAATTTCAGAAAAAATCTGATTTCAGCAATTCACTCAAAAATGGTGCCCAACGGTTGCAAATGCTCCCCTAAAAGGTTTGGCGGTCAAAACAGAAGGCTTTTTATTACAGGACAAGAAATTATCCCTCGACAACTTAACCGGCGGAAAAAGAGTTTTTGAAAAAATCCCTAAGCCCCGGGGCCACAATTTCAGAAAAAATCTGACTTTCAGCAATTCACTCAAAAATGGTCCCCAACGGTTGCAAATGCTCCCATGAAAGGATTGGCGGTGCAAACAGAAGGGTTTTTATCACAGGACAAGAAATCAGCCCTCAACAACTTAAGCGGTGGAAAAAGATTTTTTGAAAAAATTCCTAAGCCCCGGGGTCACAATTTCAGAAAAAATCTGACTTTCAGCAATTGACTCAAAAATGGTGCCCAACGGTTTCAAATGCTCCCCTAAAAGGTTTGGCGGTCAAAATAGAAGGCTTTTAATCACAGGACAAGAAATCAGCCCTCAACAACTTAACCGGCGGAAAAAGATTTTTTGAAAAAATCCCTAAGCCCCGGGGTCACAATTTCAGAAAAAATCTGATTTCAGCAATTCACTCAAAAATGGTCCCCAACGGTTGCAAATGCTCCTCTGAAATCTTTGGCGGTCGAAACAGAAGGGTTTTTATCACAGGACAAGAAATCAGCCCTCAACAACTTAAGCGGTGGAAAAAGATTTTTTGAAAAAATTCCTAAGCCCCGGGGTCACAATTTCAGAAAAAATCTGACTTTCAGCAATTCACTCAAAAATGGTGCCCAACGGTTGCAAATGCTCCCCTAAAAGGTTTGGCGGTCAAAATAGAAGGCTTTTAATCACAGGACAAGAAATTAGCCTTCGACAACTTAACCGGCAGAAAAAAATTTTTTTTGAAAATATCCCTAAGCCCCGGGGTCACAATTTCAGAAAAAATCTGACTTTCAGCAATTCACTCAAAAATGGTGCCCAACGGTTGCAAATGCTCCCCTAAAAGGTTTGGCGGTCGAAACAGAAGGGTTTTTGTCACAGGACAAGAAATCAGCCCTCAACAACTTAACCGGCGGAAAAGATTTTTGAAAAAATCCCAAAGCCCGGGGTCACAATTTCAGCAAAAATCTGACTTTCAGCAATTCACTCAAAAATGGTCCCCAACGGTTGCAAATGCTCCCCTAAAAGGTTTGGCGGTCGAAACAGAAGGGTTTTTGTCACAGGACAAGAAATCAGCCCTCAACAACTTAAGCGGCTGTCAGGGAACTGCCATCGGAAGGAAGGGAGGTGAAAGGACTCAGACAGGTTGGAAGAGACTCAGCAGCGGAAGAGGGAACCAGCAAGGGGAGAGAAGCTGAACTGAGGGAGGTGAAAGGGCTCAGACAGGTTGGAAGAGACTCAGCAGCTGAAGAGGAAACCAGCAGAGAGAGAAGCTGAACTGAGGGAAAGGGAGCTGGGGGATGGCTCAGAGATACTTCCAGCGAAAACAGTGGTGAGGTTTCCGGACCTCCTGTAGGGACACCCACTCCTCGCCGGAAACTGTCACGCAGAGAGTCCAGAAGACGTGTTTCCGTTAAGGAGCTTTTATGTTGGAAGCGATTACGAAAGCAGCCACTGTCGGAATCTTCTAGTGACTAGAGGAGCCATGTCAGAGGGGCTCAGTCACAGACAGAGGTTTGTGGACTTGAACAAACTCTGAGGGAATACGATTTTACGCACAAGCAGCTCATCTTCCCATCACAGCATTCCGACAGTCTTTGAACGCAGCTTGTGCAGGAGAAGGCATAATGAGCAACCCAGCAGGAACCGGAGAAGCAGGGGCTGGAGCGGGTCCAAGCCTGGAAGAAAGGTACCGGGTGTTGGAGGTCCAGCTGGCGCTGCAGACGGCGAGGCTGGAGGAGAGGAGGGCTCAAGATGCAGACAAAGGGAGAAAGCCACCCAGCTCGCCAGAAAGGTACCAGGATTGGTGCAGAAATTTGGGGGGGAGCCCAAAGACTATCACAGCTTTCGGACAGAAATGCAATATGCCCTCAATCTGCAGTTTGATGATTTCCCTGATGAGGAATCACGAGTGGCTTTTGTGATTGGGCATCTTGAAAAGGGCGAGAGACTGGGTTAGACCCCTGATGGCAGCGCATAGTGACGTCCTAAAGGACACGATGAAGTTCTTTCGCGCCATGGATCTGATGTTTCCAGCGATATTGAAAAGGGAGTGGTGCGCAGACAGTTAATGGCTTGCAAACAGGGGAGCCGATCTGTACGTGAGTACTGGACTGAGTTCACCATGCTGATACACAGATTGGGGTGGGACTTATCGGCGGAACCCATTCAAATGCTCTTTGAAGAAGGGCTTTCTTCGGCTGTGAAAGATGAACTTTCCCGGGCGCCCAGGGCGGAGTCTATGGACCAGCTGACCAAATCAGCGCTGGCCATAGGAGGCGCGCCAGGAGGCGAGAGCATTGGAGAGGCGGGAAGGGAAGGGGAACGTTGGAAGGAGTTCCGCATTCCAGACATTCCAGAGCCAACTTTCCCGCCGGCAGAGCCGATGGAAATCGGAACAGCGCGCGCGCGCAGTTTCAAAGCCCAGTGAGGGGGGGAAAAAGGAGGGAAAAGGCGCCCGGAAATGCTATCTCTGCCAACAGCCAGGGCACTTTGCCAGAGTCTGCCCCCAGAGGAAGGAATGGCAAGGGATGGTGGGAGCTGTGGAGGGAAGAGAGGAAAAGATACCGGAGCAACTAAAAGCCAACGCCTGGCTGCCATTGTCGGGGCACAGCAGCCAGGCCAAAGAGCAGTGAAAGTGCCCACGCCAGAACCTCCTAAACCCGCCCTAGTGATAGAAGTGACACTAGAGCTGCCAAACGGACACCCTCTAAAGATAAAGGCGCTGTTGGACTCAGGCAGCTCCTGCAATTTCATGAGCAAAGAGTTTGCAGCTGAACACCAGATACAGACGCTCCCTTTAAGCAACCCCCTGCAGGTAACCACGATCGATGGCAGGGAGCTGTTGGGAGGAGAAGTCAGCTTGCAGACCGTCCCAATGATAATGAAGGTGGCAAGGCACACCGAACTAATAGCTTTTAATGTGGCCACCTTGGGAGGAGCTCCCATTATATTGGGGATGAGCTGGCTAGCGTTACATGATCCGCTGGTGGGCTGGCATCAAGAGTGGTTTCTTTTGGGTCAGCACATTGCTTAGAACACTGCAAAGAGGGAAGGTTTTGGCAGGGGCCCAAGCCACCCTAGCAGGGACTGAAGTAACGGAGAACGTGAAGGTACCACGACAATACGCAGATCTCCGCGACGTCTTCAGCGAAAGGGAAGCTGACCAACTACCACCGCATAGAGCCTTTGACTGTCAAATCAATTTGCTCCCTGGGGCACAGCTCCCTGTGGGCAAGCTGTACGCCATGTCAGACAGAGAGATGCAGGAGCTAAGAGAGTTCATTGACAAGAACCTGAAGAGAGGGTTCATCAGAGAGTCCAGGGCGGTGGGGGCAGCCCAGTGTTTTTGTGGACAAAAAAACACGAACAAGCCGAGACTGGTGTGTGACTTCAGGGCCTTAAATGCAGTGTCAGAACCAGTGGCCTTCCCGATGCCCAGGATTGACGACATTTTGACAAGGGTGCGGAAGGGAAAGATTTTCACCAAGCTGGATCTAAGGGGGGCGTACAACCTGATACGAATAAGGAAGGGGGATGAATGGAAAACCACCATGTTCACCCCTTTAGGGGCATTTGAATACTTAGTTATGCCCTTCGGTCTACAAGCAGGCTCCGCAACATTTCAATCGTTTATGAACCACGTCCTGGGGCCGTTGCTTTACAAGAATTGTGTGGCCTTCTTAGACGACGTGTGGGTGTATTCTGAGAATGAGGAGCAGCATGTGAGAGACGTCAGAGAAGTGTTGAGCAGGCTGCACGCCGCCCTGCTGTGGGTGAAACTGGAGAAGTGTCAGTTTCATACCAAGGAGGTGGAATTCCTGGGGTATCGCCTGTCTGACAAGGGGTTGGCCATGGATCCCGGCAAGGTCCAGGCGGTACTGGAATGGAAAACACCCAAAACAAGGAAGGATGTGCAGAGGTTTTAGGATTTGGGAACTTCTATCGTAAGTTCATCCCAAACTTTGCCCACCTGACGGCGCCCATTACGGACTGTCTCAGCAGTAAGAAGAAGTTCGTTTGGACGGAGGAGGCGGAGCAAGCATTTGAGGAACTAAAAGGGCCTTCGCCTCGGAACAACAGCTCCTGCATGTGGATTTACAAAAACCGATGAGAGTGGAAACTGACGCATCAGACAGAGCGGTTGGGGCGGTGCTTCTCCAGCCAGGGAAGGAGGAGTCAGAGTGGAGACCGTGTGCTTTTTTCGCGAAAGCTGAACAAATCCGAGAGGACCGACACGGGGTATGACCGAGAACTGCTAGCCATTCATGAGGCGTGCCGGCGAGGGAGGCACCTGCTCGGTGGCGCACCACAGAAGGTGCACGTGTGCACTGACCACAAGAACCTAGAGTATTGGAGGACGGCGCGAGTGCTCAGCCAACGGCAAGTGAGGTGGGCCCAGGAATTCTCCAAATTTAACTTTGAGATTTGTTACGTGCCAGGCCCAGAGAACATTAGGGCGGACGCTCTCTCACGCAAACCTGAATATTTGGAGGGGAAGGGAGCACCCGAAGAGAGACATGTCATTCCAGAGGACCGCTGGGTGTGTGGGGCGGCATTGGTGGGACAAAGAGAACTGGTAGAAGAAACAGAGAATGATGAATACGCCCAGAATAAGCTCAGAGGTCTTAGGGATGAGGGAGAGGAATCAAGGGGTTTCGAGAGAAGAAATGGAAGCAATCCACCGTCAGCTCCAACTCAACTTAGAAAGGGCGAAGGAAGAATACAAGAGGCAGGCAGACAAGAACCGAAGGGAAGGTGAAACCATAAGGGTTGGAGATAGGGTGTGGCTGTCAACCCGAGGGTTGCCGTTCAAAGGAGGTTGTAAGAAATTAAGACCCAGGAGGTTGGGTCCCTTTGAGGTCATTCAACAGGTCAACCCAGTGGCTTTCAGGCTCCGGTTACCCAACCACATGAAACTGCACCCAGTATTTCACAGGTCGTTACTGTCACCGTACGAGGGGACGAGAAGGGATGGCCACTCGGGGACCGGTCATAGAAGAAAGAGAATGCAGCAGTCATGTGGCAGAAATCCTTGATGCCAGGTGGAAGGGGAATCAGGTGGAGTATTTGGTAGCGTGGGAAGGAGAACCGGAGTCAGAAAACACGTGGGTAATGGCCGAAGATATCAATGACGAGGTATTGATAGAAACGTTCCATCAAAGGTTCCCGAGGAAACCTCAGCCTGTGGAGAGGTTCCGGAGGGATACTTTGGACCACTGAGGAGGAGGAGGAGTTGGAAGGATTCCCAGAATCGGAAGGGGAAGGGGAGATGGACTCGGAGGAGGAGGAGTGCTTCGAGACCAGGAACCGCAACAGGTGGAGAGAAGTGTTCGAGACATCGGAAGATGAAGGAAGTTCATTCCGGGGTTTGCCTCCTCACCGCCCGTAGAGGAGGGGCGAGAGGGGGTGAAGGGGGCCCTGGAGGGAGGTGGATGTCAGGGAACTGCCATCGGAAGGAAGGGAGGTGAAAGGACTCAGACAGGTTGGAAGAGACTCAGCAGCGGAAGAGGGAACCAGCAAGGGAGAGAAGCTGAACTGAGGGAGGTGAAAGGGCTCAGACAGGTTGGAAGAGACTCAGCAGCTGAAGAGGAAACCAGCAGGGGAGAGAAGCTGAACTGAGGGAAAGGGAGCTGGGGGATGGCTCAGAGATACTTCCAGCGAAAACAGTGGTGAGGTTTCCGGACCTCCTGTAGGGACACCCACTCCTCGCCGGAAACTGTCACGCAGAGAGTCCAGAAGACGTGTTTCCGTTAAGGAGCTTTTATGTTGGAAGCGATTACGAAAGCAGCCACTGTCGGAATCTTCTAGTGACTAGAGGAGCCATGTCAGAGGGGCTCAGTCACAGACAGAGGTTTGTGGACTTGAACAAACTCTGAGGGAATACGATTTTACGCACAAGCAGCTCATCTTCCCATCACAGCGGCGGAAAAAGATTTTTTGATAAAATCCCTAAGCCCCGGGGTCACAATTTCAGCAAAAATCTGACTTTCAGCAATTGACTCAAAAATGGTCCCCAACGGTTGCAAATGCTCCTCTGAAATCTTTGGCGGTCGAAACAGAAGGGTTTTTATCACAGGACAAGAAATCAGCCCTCAACAACTTAAGCGGTGGAAAAAGATTTTTTGAAAAAATCCCTAAGCCCCGGGGTCACAATTTCAGAAAAAATCTGATTTCAGCAATTCACTCAAAAATGGTGCCCAACGGTTGCAAATGCTCCCCTAAAAGGTTTGGCGGTCAAAACAGAAGGCTTTTATTACAGGACAAGAAATTATCCCTCGACAGCTTAACCGGCGGAAAAAGAGTTTTTGAAAAAATCCCTAAGCCCCGGGGCCACAATTTCAGAAAAAATCTGACTTTCAGCAATTCACTCAAAAATGGTCCCCAACGGTTGCAAATGCTCCCATGAAATGATTGGCGGTGCAAACAGAAGGGTTTTTATCACAGGACAAGAAATCAGCCCTCAACAACTTAAGCGGTGGAAAAAGATTTTTTGAAAAAATCCCTAAGCCCCGGGGTCACAATTTCAGAAAAAATCTGACTTTCAGCAATTGACTCAAAAATGGTGCCCAACGGTTGCAAATGCTCCCCTAAAAGGTTTGGCGGTCAAAATAGAAGGCTTTTAATCACAGGACAAGAAATCAGCCCTCAACAACTTAACCGGCGGAAATAGATTTTTGAAAAAATCCCTAAGCCCAGGGTCACAATTTCAGAAAAAATCTGATTTCAGCAATTCACTCAAAAATGGTCCCCAACGGTTGCAAATGCTACTCTGAAATCTTTGGCGGTCGAAACAGAAGGGTTTTATCACAGGACAAGAAATCAGCCCTCAACAACTTAAGCGGTGGAAAAAGATTTTTTGAAAAAGTCCCTAAGCCCCGGGGTCACAATTTCAGAAAAAAACTGACTTTCAGCAATTCACTCAAAAATGGTCCCCAACGGTTGCAAATGCTCCCCTAAAAGGTTTGGCGGTTAAAACAGAAGGCTTTTTATTACAGGACAAGAAATTATCCCTCGACAACTTAACCGGCGGAAAAAGAGTTTTTGAAAAAATCCCTAAGCCCCGGGGTCACAATTTCAGCAAAAATCAGACTTTAAGCAATTAACTCAAAAATGGTCCCCAACGGTTGCAAATGCTCCCATGAGAGGATTGGCGGTCCAAACAGAAGGGTTTTTATCACAGGACAAGAAATCAGCCCTCAACAACTTAAGCGGTGGAAAAAGATTTTTTGAAAAAATTCCTAAGCCCCGGGGTCACAATTTCAGAAAAAATCTGACTTTCAGCAATTCACTCAAAAATGGTGCCCAACGGTTGCAAATGCTCCCCTAAAAGGTTTGGTGGTCAAAATAGAAGGCTTTTAATCACAGGACAAGAAATTAGCCTTCGACAACTTAACCGGCAGAAAAAAAAATTTTTTGAAAATATCCCTAAGCCCCGGGGTCACAATTTCAGCAAAAATCTGACTTTCAGCAATTCACTCAAAAATGGTCCCCAACGGTTGCAAATGCTCCTCTGAATTCTTTGGCGGTCGAAACAGAAGGGTTTTTATCACAGGACAAGAAATCAGCCCTCAACAACTTAAGCGGTGGAAAAAGATTTTTTGAAAAAATCCCTAAGCCCCGGGGTCACAATTTCAGAAAAAATCTGACTTTCAGCAATTCACTCAAAAATGGTCCCCAACGGTTGCAAATGCTCCCCTAAAAGGTTTGGCGGTCGAAACAGAAGGGTTTTTGTCACAGGACAAGAAATCAGCCCTCAACAACTTAACCGGCGGAAAAAGATTTTTTGAAAAAATCCCAAAGCCCCGGGGTAACAATTTCAGCAAAAATCTGACTTTCAGCAATTGACTCAAAAATGGTCCCCAACGGTTGCAAATGCTCCCCTAAAAGGTTTGGCGGTCGAAACAGAAGGGTTTTTGTCACAGGACAAGAAATCAGCCCTCAACAACTTAAGCGGCGGTAAAGATTTTTTGAAAAAATCCGTAAGCCCCGGGGTCACAATTTCAGAAAAAATCTGACTTTCAGCAATTCACTCAAAAATGGTCCCCAACGGTTGCAAATGCTCCTCTGAAATCTTTGGCGGTCGAAACAGAAGGGTTTTTATCACAGGACAAGAAATCAGCCCTCAACAACTTAAGCGGTGGAAAAAGATTTTTTGAAAAAATCCCTAAGCCCCGGGGTCACAATTTCAGAAAAAATCTGATTTCAGCAATTCACTCAAAAATGGTCCCCAACGGTTGCAAATGCTCCCCTAAAAGGTTTGGCGGTCCAAACAGAAGGGTTTTTATCACAGGACAAGAAATCAGCCCTCAACAACTTAAGCGGTGGAAAAAGATTTTTTGAAAAAATTCCTAAGCCCCGGGGTCACAATTTCAGAAAAAATCTGACTTTCAGCAATTCACTCAAAAATGGTGCCCAACGGTTGCAAATGCTCCCCTAAAAGGTTTGGCGGTCAAAATAGAAGGCTTTTAATCACAGGACAAGAAATTAGCCTTCGACAACTTAACCGTCAGAAAAAAAAATTTTTTGAAAAAATCACTAAGCCCCGGGGTCACAATTTCAGAAAAAATCTGACTTTCAGCAATTCACTCAAAAATGGTCCCCAACGATTGCAAATGCTCCTCTGAAATCTTTGGCGGTCGAAACAGAAGGGTTTTTATCACAGGACAAGAAATCAGCCCTCAACAACTTCACCGGCGGAAAAAGATTTTATCAAATAATCCCTAAGCCACGGGGTCACAATTTCAGAAAAAATCTGACTTTCAGCAATTCACTCAAAAATGGTGCCCAACGGTTGCAAATGCTCCCTAAAAGGTTTGGCGGTCAAAATAGAAGGCTTTTATCACAGGACAAGAAATTAGCCTTCGACAACTTAACCGAGCGGAAAAGATTTTTGAAAAAATCCCTAAGCCCCGGGGTCACAATTTCAGAAAAATCTGATTTCAGCAATTCACTCAAAAATGGTCCCCAACGGTTGCAAATGCTCCCTGAAATCTTTGGCGGTCGAAACAGAAGGATTTTATCACAGGACAAGAAATCAGCCCTCAACAACTTAACCGGCGGAAAAAGATTTTTTGAAAAAATCCCAAAGCCCCGGGGTCACAATTTCAGCAAAAATCTGACTTTCAGCAATTCACTCAAAAATGGTCCCCAACGGTTGCAAATGCTCCCCTAAAAGGTTTGGCGGTCGAAACAGAAGGCTTTTTGTCACAGGACAAGAAATCAGCCCTCAACAACTTAAGCGGCGGAAAAAGATTTTTTGAAAAAATCCCTAAGCCCAGGGTCACAATTTCAGAAAAATCTGACTTTCAGCAATTCACTCAAAAATGGTCCCCAACGGTTGCAAATGCTCCCCTAAAAGGTTTGGCGGTCGAAACAGAAGGGTTTTATCACAGGACAAGAAATCAGCCCTCAACAACTTAAGCGGTGGAAAAGACTTTTTGAAAAAATCCCTAAGCCCCGGGGTCACAATTTCAGAAAAAATCTGACTTTCAGCAATTCACTCAAAAATGGTCCCCAACGGTTGCAAATGCTCCCCTAAAAGGTTTGGCGGTCGAAACAGAAGGGTTTTTATCACAGGACAAGAAATCAGCCCTCAACAACTTAAGCGGTGGAAAAGATTTTTGAAAAAATCCCTAAGCCCCGGGTCACAATTTCAGAAAAATCTGATTTCAGCAATTCACTCAAAAATGGTCCCCAACGGTTGCAAATGCTCCTCTGAAATCTTTGGCGGTCGAAACAGAAGGGTTTTTATCACAGGACAAGAAATCAGCCCTCAACAACTTAACCGGCGGAAAAAGATTTTTTGAAAAAATCCCTAAGCCCCGGGGTCACAATTTCAGAAAAAATCTGACTTTCAGCAATTCACGCAAGAATGGTCCCCAACGGTTGCAAATGCTCCTCTGAAATCTTGGACTGTCGAAACAGAAGGGTTTTTATCACAGGACAAGAAATCAGCCCTCAACAACTTAACCGGCGGAAAAAGATGTTTTGAAAAAATCCCTAAGCCCCTGGGTCACAATTTCAGCAAAAATCTGACTTTCAGCAATTCACTCAAAAATGGTACCCAACGGTTGCAAATGCTCCCCTAAAAGGTTTGGCGGTCGAAACAGAAGGGTTTTTATCACAGGACAAGAAATCAGCCCTCAACAACTTAAGCGGTGGAAAAAGACTTTTTGAAAAAATCCCTAAGCCCCTGGGTCACAATTTCAGCAAAAATCTGACTTTCAGCAATTGACTCAAAAATGGTCCCCAACGGTTGCAAATGCTCCCCTAAAAGGTTTGGTGGTCAAAATAGAAGGCTTTTATCACAGGACAAGAAATTATCCTTCCACAACTTAAAAAGATTTTTGAAAAAATCCCTAAGCCCCGGGTCACAATTTCAGAAAAATCTGACTTTCAGCAATTCGCTCAAAAATGGTCCCCAACGGTTGCAAATGCTCCTCTGAAATCTTTGGCGGTCGAAACAAGGGTTTTATCACAGGACAAGAAATCAGCCCTCAACAACTTAACCGGCGGAAAAGATTTTTGAAAAAATCCCTAAGCCCCTGGGTCACAATTTCAGCAAAAATCTGACTTTCAGCAATTCACTCAAAAATGGTCCCCAACGGTTGCAAATGCTCCCTAAAAGGTTTGGCGGTCAAAATAGAAGGCTTTTGTCACAGGACAAGAAATTAGCCTTCGACAACTTAACCGGCGGAAAAGATTTTTTAAAAATCCCTAAGCCCCGGGTCACAATTTCAGCAAAAATCTGCCTTTAAGCAATTGACTCAAAAATGGTCCCCAACGGTTGCAAATGCTCCCCTAAAAGTTTGGCGGTCGAAACAGAAGGGTTTTTATCACAGGACAAGAAATCAGCCCTCAACAACTTAAGCGGTGGAAAAGATTTTTGAAAAATCCCAAGCCCGGGGTCACAATTTCAGAAAAATCTGATTTCAGCAATTCACTCAAAAATGGTCCCCAACGGTTGCAAATGCTCCTCTGAAATCTTTGGCGGTCGAAACAGAAGGGTTTTTATCACAGGACAAGAAATCAGCCCTCAACAACTTAACCGGCGGAAAAGATTTTTGAAAAATCCCTAAGCCCCGGGGTCACAATTTCAGAAAAAATCTGACTTTCAGCAATTCACTCAAAAATGGTCCCCAACGGTTGCAAATGCTCCTCTGAAATCTTTGGCGGTCTAAACAGAAGGGTTTTTATCACAGGACAAGAAATCAGCCCTCAACACCTTAACCGGGGGAAAAAGTTTTTTTGAAAAATCCCTAAGCCCCGGGGTCACAATTTCAGCAAAAATCTGACTTTCAGCAATTCACTCAAAAATGGTCCCCAACGGTTGCAAATGCTCCTCTGAAATCTTTGGCGGTCGAAACAAGGGTTTTTATCACAGGACAAGAAATCAGCCCTCAACAACTTAAGCGGCGGAAAAAGATTTTTTGAAAAAATCCCTAAGCCCCTGGGTCACAATTTCAGCAAAAATCTGACTTTCAGCAATTGACTCAAAAATGGTCCCCAACGGTTGCAAATGCTCCCCTAAAAGGTTTGGCGGTCAAAATAGAAGGCTTTTTATCACAGGACAAGAAATTATCCTTCCACAACTTAAAAAGATTTTTTGAAAAAATCCCTAAGCCCCGGGGTCACAATTTCAGAAAAAATCTGACTTTCAGCAATTCGCTCAAAAATGGTCCCCAACGGTTGCAAATGCTCCCCGAAAAGGTTTGGCGTTCAAAAGAGAAGGCTTTTGTCACAGGACAAGAAATTAGCCTTCGACAACTTAACCGGCGGAAAAAGATTTTTTTAAAAAATCCCTAAGCCCCGGGGTCACAATTTCAGCAAAAATCTGCCTTTAAGCAATTGACTCAAAAATGGTCCCCAACGGTTGCAAATGCTCCCCTAAAAAGTTTGGCGGTCGAAACAGAAGGGTTTTTATCACAGGACAAGAAATCAGCCCTCAACAACTTAAGCGGTGGAAAAAGATTTTTTGAAAAAATCCCGAAGCCCCGGGGTCACAATTTCAGAAAAAATCTGATTTCAGCAATTCACTCAAAAATGGTCCCCAACGGTTGCAAATGCTCCTCTGAAATCTTGGCGGTCGAAACAAGGGTTTTATCACAGGACAAGAAATCAGCCCTCAACAACTTAACCGGCGGAAAAGATTTTTTGAAAAAATCCCTAAGCCCCTGGGTCACAATTTCAGCAAAAATCTGACTTTCAGCAATTCACTCAAAAAAGGTCCCCAACGGTTGCAAATGCTCCCCTAAAAGGTTTGGCGGTCAAAATAGAAGGCTTTTTGTCACAGGACAAGAAATTAGCCTTCGACAACTTAACCGGCGGAAAAAGATTTTTTTAAAAAATCCCTAAGCCCCGGGGTCACAATTTCAGCAAAAATCTGCCTTTAAGCAATTGACTCAAAAATGGTCCCCAACGGTTGCAGATGCTCCCCTAAAAGATTTGGCGGTCGAAACAGAAGGGTTTTTATCACAGGACAAGAAATCAGCCCTCAACAACTTAAGCGGTGGAAAAAGATTTTTTGAAAAAATCCCGAAGCCCCGGGGTCACAATTTCAGCAAAAATCTGACTTTCAGAAATTCACTCAAAAATGGTCCCCAACGGTTGCATATGCTGCACTGAAAGGTTTGGCGGTCGAAACAGAAGGCTTTTTATCACAGGACAAGAAATCAGCCCTCAACAACTTAAGCGGTGGAAAAAGATTTTTTGAAAAAATCTCTAAGCCCCGGGGTCACAATTTCAGAAAAAATCTGACTTTCAGCAATTCACTCAAAAATGGTCCCCAACGGTTGCAAATGCTCCTCTGAAATCGTTCGCGGTCGAAACAGAAGGGTTTTTATCACAGGACAAGAAATCAGCCCTCAACAACTTAAGCGGTGGAAAAAGATTTTTTGAAAAAATCCCTAAGCCCCGGGGTCACAATTTCAGAAAAAATCTGACTTTCAGCAATTGACTCAAAAATGGTGCCCAACGGTTGCAAATGCTCCCGTAAAAGGTTTGGCGGTCAAAATAGAAGGCTTTTTATCACAGGACAAGAAATTATCCTTCGACAACTTTAAAAGATTTTTTGAAAAAATCCCTAAGCCCCGGGGTCACAATTTGAGAAAAATCTGACTTTCAGCAATTCACTCAAAAATGGTCCCCAACGGTTGCAAATGCTCCTCTGAAATCTTTGGCGGTCGAAACAAGGGTTTTTATCACAGGACAAGAAATCAGCCCTCAACAACTTAAGTGTCGGAAAAAGATTTTCTGAAAAATTCCCTAAGCCTCGGGGTCACAATTTCAGAAAAAATCTGACTTTCAGCAATTCACTCAAAAATGGTCCCTAACGGTTGCAAATGCTCCTCTGAAATATTTGGCGGTCGAAACAGAAGGGTTTTTATCACAGGACAAGAAACCAGCCCTCAACAACTTAACCGGCAGAAAAAGATTTTTTGAAAAAATCCCTAAGCCCCGGGGTCACAATTTTAGAAAAAATCTGACTTTCAGCAATTCATGCAAAAATGGTCCCCAGCGGTTGCAAATACTCCTCTGAAATCTTTGGCGGTAGAAACAGAAGGGTTTTTATCACAGGACAAGAAATCAGCCCTTAAAAACTTAAGCGGGGGAAAAAGATTTTTTGAAAAAATCCCTAACCCCGGGGGTCACAGTTTCAGAAAAAATGTGACTTTCAGCAATTCACTGAAAAATGGTGCCCAACAGTTGCAAATGCTCCCCTAAAAGGTTTGGCGGTCAAAATAGAAGGCTTTTTATCACAGGACAAGAAATTAGCCCTCAACAACTTTACCGGCGGAAAAAGATTTTTTGAAAAAATCCCTAAGCCCCGGGGTCACAA
The DNA here is from genome assembly GCA_947686815.1 of Podarcis lilfordi. Lineage (NCBI taxonomy): Eukaryota > Metazoa > Chordata > Lepidosauria > Squamata > Lacertidae > Podarcis > Podarcis lilfordi. The sequence goes on along the minus strand of CANTUW010000029.1, from coordinate 11,233 downwards.
TTTCAGAAAAAATCTGATTTTCAGCAATTCACTCAAAAATGGTCCCCAACGGTTGCAAATGCTCCTCTGAAATCTTTGGCGGTCGAAACAAGGGTTTTTATCACAGGACAAGAAATCAGCCCTCAACAACTTAACCGGCGGAAAAAGATTTTTTGAAAAAATCCCTAAGCCCCTGGGTCACAATTTCAGCAAAAATCTGACTTTCAGCAATTCACTCAAAAATGGTCCCCAACGGTTGCAAATTGTCCCCTAAAAGGTTTGGCGGTCAAAATAGAAGGCTTTTTGTCACAGGACAAGAAATAAGCCTTCGACAACTTAACCGGCGGAAAAAGATTTTTTGAAAAAATCCCTAAGCCCCGGGGACACAATTTCAGCAAAAATCTGACTTTAAGCAATTGACTCAAAAATGGTCCCCAACGGTTGCAGATGCTCCCCTAAAAGATTTGGCGGTCGAAACAGAAGGGTTTTTATCACAGGACAAGAAATCAGCCCTCAACAACTTAAGCGGGGGAAAAAGATTTTTGAAAAAATCCCAAGCCCGGGTCACAATTTCAGAAAAATCTGATTTCAGCAATTCACTCAAAAATGGTCCCCAACGGTTGCAAATGCTCCCCTGAAATCTTTGGCGGTCGAAACAGAAGGGTTTTTATCACAGGACAAGAAATCAGCCCTCAACAACTTAACCGGCGGAAAAGATTTTTTGAAAAAATCCCTAAGCCCCGGGGTCACAATTTCAGAAAAAATCTGACTTTCAGCAATTCACTCAAAAATGGTCCCCAACGGTTGCAAATACTCCTCTGAAATCTTTGGCGGTCTAAACAGAAGGGTTTTTATCACAGGACAAGAAATCAGCCCTCAACAACTTAACCGGCGGAAAAAGATTTTTTGAAAAAATCCCTAAGCCCGGGGTCACAATTACAGAAAAATCTGACTTTCAGCAATTCACTCAAAAATGGTGCCCAACGGTTGCAAATACTCCCTAAAAGGTTTGGCGGTCAAAATAGAAGGCTTTTTGTCACAGGACAAGAAATTAGCCTTCGACAACTTAACTAGCGGAAAAGATTTTTGAAAAAATCCCTAAGCCCCGGGGTCACAATTTCAGCAAAATCTGACTTTCAGAAATTCACTCAAAAATGGTCCCCAACGGTTGCATATGCTGCACTGAAAGGTTTGGCGGTCGAAACAGAAGGCTTTTTATCACAGGACAAGAAATCAGCCCTCAACAACTTAAGCGGTGAAAAAGATTTTTTGAAAAAATCTCTAAGCCCCGGGGTCACAATTTCAGAAAAAATCTGACTTTCAGCAATTCACTCAAAAATGGTCCCCAACGGTTGCAAATGCTCCTCTGAAATCTTTCGCGGTCGAAACAGAAGGGTTTTTATCACAGGACAAGAAATCAGCCCTCAACAACTTAAGCGGTGAAAAAGATTTTTTGAAAAAATCTCTAAGCCCCGGGGTCACAATTTCAGAAAAAATCTGGCTTTCAGCAATTGACTCAAAAATGGTGCCCAACGGTTGCAAATGCTCCCGTAAAAGGTTTGGCGGTCAAAATAGAAGGCTTTTTATCACAGGACAAGAAATTATCCTTCGACAACTTTAAAAGATTTTTTGAAAAAATCCCTAAGCCCCGGGGTCACAATTTGAGAAAAAATCTGACTTTCAGCAATTCACTCAAAAATGGTCCCCAACGGTTGCAAATGCTCCCCTAAAAGGTTTGGCGGTCGAAACTGAAGGGTTTTTATCACAGGACAAGAAATCAGCCCTCAACAACTTAAGTGTCGGAAAAAGATTTTTTGAAAAATTCCCTAAGCCCCGGGGTCACAATTTCAGAAAAAATCTGACTTTCAGCAATTCACTCAAAAATGGTCCCTAACGGTTGCAAATGCTCCTCTGAAATATTTGGCGGTCGAAACAGAAGGGTTTTTATCACAGGACAAGAAATCAGCACTCAACAACTTAACCGGCAGAAAAAGATTTTTTGAAAAAATCCCTAAGCCCCGGGGTCACAATTTTAGAAAAAATCTGACTTTCAGCAATTCACGCAAAAATGGTCCCCAACGGTTGCAAATACTCCTCTGAAAGCTTTGGCGGTCGAAACAGAAGGGTTTTTATCACAGGACAAGAAATCAGCCCTTAAAAACTTAAGCGGGGGAAAAAGATTTTTTGAAAAAATCCCTAAGCCCGGGGGTCACAGTTTCAGAAATAATGTGACTTTCAGCAATTCACTGAAAAATGGTGCCCAACAGTTGCAAATGCTCCCCTAAAAGGTTTGGCGGTCAAAATAGAAGGCTTTTTATCACAGGACAAGAAATTAGCCCTCAACAACTTAACCGGCGGAAAAGATTTTTGAAAAAATCCCTGAGCCCGGGGTCACATTTTCATCAAAAATCTGACTTTCGGCAATTCAATCAAAAATGGTCCCCAACGGTTGCAAATGCTCCCCTAAAAGGTTTGGCGGTTAAAACAGAAGGCTTTTTATTACAGGACAAGAAATTATTCCTCGACAACTTAACCGGCGGAAAAAGAGTTTTTTGAAAAAATCCCTAAGCCCCGGGGTCACAATTTCAGAAAACCCTGATATTCCGCAGTTCACTCAAAAATGGTCCCCAACGGTTGCAAATGCTCCCCTAAAAGGTTTGGCGGTTAAAACAGAAGGCTTTTTATTACAGGAGAAGAAATTATCCCTCGACAACTTAACCAGTGGAAAAAGTGTTTTTGAAAAAATGCCTGAGCCCCGGGGTCACAATTTCAGAAAAAAATCCAACTTTCATCAATTCACTCAAAAATGGTGCCCAAAGGTTGTAAATGCTCCTCTGAAAGGTTTGGCGGTCAAAACAGAAGGGTTTTTATCACTGGACAAGAAATTATCCCTCGACAACTTAACCGGCGGAAAAAGATTTTTTGAAAAAATGCCTGAGCCCCGGGGTCACAGTTTCAGAAAAAATGTGACTTTCAGCAATTCACTGAAAAATGCTCCCCAACGGTTGCAAATGCTCCCCTGAAAGGTTTGGCAGTCGAAACAGAAGGCTTCTTATCACAGGACAAGAAATTAGCCTTCGACAACTTAACCGGTGGAAAAAGATTTTTTGAAAAATTCCCTAAGCCCCGGGGTCACAATTTCAGAAAAAATCTGACTTTCAGCAATTCACTCAAAAATGGTCCCCAACGGTTGCAAATGCTCCCCTAAAAGGTTTGGCGGTTAAAACAGAAGGCTTTTTATTGCAGGACAAGAAATTATCCCTCGACAACTTAACCGGCGGAAAAAGAGTTTTTGAAAAAATCCCTAAGCCCCGGGGTCACAATTTCAGAAAACCCTGATATTCCGCAGATCACTCAAAAATGGTCCCCAACGGTTGCAAATGCTCCTCTGAAATCTTTGGCGGTCGAAACAGAAGGGTTTTTATCACAGGACAAGAAATTATCCCTCGACAACTTAACCAGTGGAAAAAGAGTTTTTGAAAAAATGCCTGAGCCCCGGGGTCACAATTTCAGAAAAAATCTAACTTTCAGCAATTCACTCAAAAATGTTGCCCAAAGGTTGCAAATGCTCCTGTGAAAGGTTTGGCGGTCAAAACAGAAGGGTTTTTATCACAGGACAAGAAATCTGCCCTCAACAACTTAAGCGGTGGAAAAAGATTTTTTGAAAAAATCCCTAAACCCGGGGGTCACAATTTCAGAAAAAATCTAACTTTCAGCAATTCACTCAAATATGGTCCCCAGCGGTTGCAAATGCTCCTCTGAAATCTTTGGCGGTCGAAACAGAAGGATTTTTATCACAGGACAAGAAATCAACCCTCAACAACTTAAGCGGTGGAAAAAGATTTTTTGAAAAAATCCCTAAGCCCCGGGGTCACAGTTTCAGCAAAAATCTGACTTTCAGCAATTCACTCAAAAATGGTCCCCAACGGTTGCAAATGCTCCCCCAAAAGGTTTGGCGGTTAAAACAGAAGGCTTTTTGTTACAGGACAAGAAATTATCCCTTGACAACTTAACCGGCGGAAAAAGATTTTTTTGAAAAAATCCCTAAGCCCCGGGGTCACAATTTCAGCAAAAATCTGACTTTCAGCAATTCACTCAAAAATGGTCCCCAACGGTTGCAAATGCTCCCCTTAAAGGTTTGGCGGTTAAAACAGAAGGCTTTTTATTACAGGACAAGAAATTATCCCTCGACAACTTAACCGGCGGAAAAGAGTTTTTGAAAAATCCCTAAGCCCGGGGTCACAATTTCAGAAAACCCTGATATTCCGCAGTTCACTCAAAAATGGTCCCCAACGGTTGCAAATGCTCCTCTGAAATCTTTGGCGGTCGAAACAGAAGGGTTTTTATCACAGGACAAGAAATTATCCCTCGACAACTTAACCAGTGGAAAAAGTGTTTTTGAAAAAATGCCTGAGCCCCGGGGTCACAATTTCAGAAAAAAATCCAACTTTCAGCAATTCACTCAAAAATGGTGCCCAAAGGTTGTAAATGCTCCTCTGAAAGGTTTGGCGGTCAAAACAGAAGGGTTTTTATCACTGGACAAGAAATCAGCCCTTAAAAACTTAAGCGGGGGAAAAAGATTTTTTGAAAAAATGCCTGAGCCCCGGGGTCACAGTTTCAGAAAAAATGTGACTTTCAGCAATTCACTGAAAAATGGTCCCCAACGGTTGCAAATGCTCCCCTGAAAGGTTTGGCGGTTGAAACAGAAGGCTTCTTATCACAGGACAAGAAATTATCCCTCGACAACTTAACCGGCGGAAAAAGATTTTTTGAAAAAATCCCTAAGCCCCGGGGTCACAATTTCAGAAAAAATCTGACTTTCAGCAATTCACTCAAATATGGTGCCCAACGGTCGCATATGCTCCCTAAAAGGTTTGGCGGTCAAAATAGAAGGCTTTTTATCACAGGACAAGAAATTAGCCTTCGACAACTTAACCGGTGGAAAAAGATTTTTTGAAAAATTCCCTAAGCCCCGGGGTCACAATTTCAGAAAAATCTAACTTTCAGCAATTCACTCAAAAATGGTCCCCAACGGTTGCAAATGCTCCTCTGAAATCTTTGGCGGTCGAAACAGAAGGGTTTTTATCACAGGACAAGAAATTATCCCTTGACAACTTAACCGGCGGAAAAAGATTTTTTGAAAAAATCCCTAAGCCCCGGGGTCACAATTTCAGAAAACCCTGATATTCCGCAGTTCACTCAAAAATGGTCCCCAACGGTTGCAAATGATCCTCTGAAATCTTTGGCGGTCGAAACAGAAGGGTTTTTATCACAGGACAAGAAATTATCCTCGACAACTTAACCGGCGGAAAAAGAGTTTTTGAAAAAATCCCTAAGCCCCGGGGTCTCAATTTCAGAAAACCCTGATATTCCGCAGTTCACTCAAAAATGGTCCCCAACGGTTGCAAATGCTCCTCTGAAATCTTTGGCGGTCGAAACAGAAGGGTTTTTATCACAGGACAAGAAATTATCCCTCGACAACCTAACCGGCGGAAAAAGAGTTTTTGAAAAAATCCTTAAGCCCGGGGTCACAATTTCAGAAAACCCTGATATTCCGCAGTTCACTCAAAAATGGTCCCCAAAGGTTGCAAATGCTCCTCTGAAATCTTTGGCGGTCGAAACAGAAGGGTTTTTATCACAGGACAAGAAATCAGCCCTCAACAACTTAAGCGGTGGAAAATGATTTTTTGAAAAAATCCCTAAGCCCCGGGGTCACAATTTCAGAAAAAATCTGACTTTCAGCAATTCACTCAAAAATGGTCCCCAACGGTTGCAAATGCTCCCCTAAAAGGTTTGGCGGTTAAAACAGAAGGCTTTTTATTACAGGACAAGAAATTATCCCTCGACAACTTAACCAGTGGAAAAAGAGTTTTTGAAAAAATCCCTAAGCCCCGGGGTCACAATTTCAGCAAAAATCTGACTTTCAGCAATTCACTCAAAAATGGTCCCCAACGGTTGCAAATGCTCCCCTTAAAGGTTTGGCGGTTAAAACAGAAGGCTTTTTATTACAGGACAAGAAATTATCCCTCGACAACTTAACCGGCGGAAAAGAGTTTTTGAAAAATCCCTAAGCCCCGGGTCACAATTTCAGAAAACCCTGATATTCCGCAGTTCACTCAAAAATGGTCCCCAACGGTTGCAAATGCTCCTCTGAAATCTTTGGCGGTCGAAACAGAAGGGTTTTTATCACAGGACAAGAAATTATCCCTCGACAACTTAACCAGTGGAAAAAGTGTTTTTGAAAAATGCCTGAGCCCCGGGGTCACAATTTCAGAAAAAAATCCAACTTTCAGCAATTCACTCAAAAATGGTGCCCAAAGGTTGTAAATGCTCCTCTGAAAGGTTTGGCGGTCAAAACAGAAGGGTTTTTATCACTGGACAAGAAATCAGCCCTTAAAAACTTAAGCGGGGGAAAAAGATTTTTTGTAAAAATGCCTGAGCCCGGGGTCACAGTTTCAGAAAAATGTGACTTTCAGCAATTCACTGAAAAATGGTCCCCAACGGTTGCAAATGCTCCCTGAAAGGTTTGGCGGTTGAAACAGAAGGCTTCTTATCACAGGACAAGAAATTATCCCTCGACAACTTAACCGGCGGAAAAGATTTTTGAAAAAATCCCTAAGCCCTGGGGTCACAATTTCAGAAAAATCTGACTTTCAGCAATTCACTCAAAAATGGTGCCCAACGGTTGCAAATGCTCCCTAAAAGGTTTGGCGGTCAAAATAGAAGGCTTTTATCACAGGACAAGAAATTAGCCTTCGACAACTTAACCGGTGGAAAAGATTTTTGAAAAATTCCCTAAGCCCTGGGGTCACAATTTCAGAAAAATCTAACTTTCAGCAATTCACTCAAAAATGGTCCCCAACGGTTGCAAATGCTCCTCTGAAATCTTTGGCGGTCGAAACAGAAGGGTTTTTATCACAGGACAAGAAATTATCCCTTGACAACTTAACAGGCGGAAAAGATTTTTGAAAAAATCCCTAAGCCCCCGGGGTCACAATTTCAGAAAACCCTGATATTCCGCAGTTCACTCAAAAATGGTCCCCAACGGTTGCAAATGATCCTCTGAAATCTTTGGCGGTCGAAACAGAAGGGTTTTTATCACAGGACAAGAAATTATCCCTCGACAACTTAACCGGCGGAAAAAGAGTTTTTGAAAAAATCCCTAAGCCCCGGGGTCTCAATTTCAGAAAACCCTGATATTCCGCAGTTCACTCAAAAATGGTCCCCAACGGTTGCAAATGCTCCTCTGAAATCTTCGGCGGTCGAAACAGAAGGGTTTTTATCACAGGACAAGAAATTATCCCTCGACAACCTAACCGGCGGAAAAAGAGTTTTTGAAAAAATCCTTAAGCCCCGGGGTCACAATTTCAGAAAACCCTGATATTCCGCAGTTCACTCAAAAATGGTCCCCAAAGGTTGCAAATGCTCCTCTGAAATCTTTGGCGGTCGAAACAGAAGGGTTTTTATCACAGGACAAGAAATCAGCCCTCAACAACTTAAGCGGTGGAAAATGATTTTTTGAAAAAATCCCTAAGCCCCGGGGTCACAATTTCAGAAAAAAATCTGACTTTCAGCAATTCACTCAAAAATGGTCCCCAACGGTTGCAAATGCTCCCCTAAAAGGTTTGGCGGTTAAAACAGAAGGCTTTTTATTACAGGACAAGAAATTATCCCTCGACAACTTAACCAGTGGAAAAAGAGTTTTTGAAAAAATGCCTGAGCCCCGGGGTCACAATTTCAGAAAAAATCTAACTTTCAGCAATTCACTCAAAAATGGTGCCCAAAGGTTGTAAATGCTCCTCTGAAAGGTTTGGCGGTCAAAACAGAAGGGTTTTTATCACAGGACAAGAAATTATCCCTCGACAACTTAACCGGCGGAAAAAGAGTTTTTGAAAAAATCCCTAAGCCCCGGGGTCACAATTTCAGAAAAACCTGATATTCCGCAGTTCACTCAAAAATGGTCCCCAACGGTTGCAAATGCTCCTCTGAAATCTTTGGCAGTCGAAACAGAAGGGTTTTTATCACAGGACAAGAAATCAGCCCTCAACAACTTAGGCGGTGGAAAAAGATTTTTTGAAAAATTCCCTAAACCCCGGGGTCACAATTTCAGAAAAAATCTGACTTTCAGCAATTCACTCAAAAATGGTGCCCAAAGGTTGTATATGCTCCTCTGAAAGGTTTGGCGGTCAAAACAGAAGGGTTTTTATCACTGGACAAGAAATTATCCCTCGACAACTTAACCGGCGGAAAAAGAGTTTTTGAAAAAATCCCTAAGCCCCGGGGTCACAATTTCAGAAAAACCTGATATTCCGCATTCACTCAAAAATGGTCCCCAACGGGTGCAAATGCTCCTCTGAAATCTTTGGCGGTCGAAACAGAAGGATTTTTATCACAGGACAAGAAATCAGCCCTTAAAAACTTAAGTGGGGGAAAAAGATTTTTTGAAAAAATGCCTGAGCCCCGGGGTCACAGTTTCAGAAAAAATGTGACTTTCAGCAATTCACTGAAAAATGGTCCCCAACGGTTGCAAATGCTCCCCTGAAAGGTTTGGCGGTCGAAACAGAAGGCTTCTTATCACAGGACAAGAAATTATCCCTCGACAACTTAACCGGCGGAAAAAGATTTTTTGAAAAAATCCCTAAGACCCGGGGTCACAATTTCAGAAAAAATCTGACTTTCAGCAATTCACTCAAAAATGGTCCCCAACGGTTGCAAATGCTCCCCTGAAAGGTTTGGCGGTCGAAACAGAAGGCTTCTTATCACAGGACAAGAAATTATCCTCGACAACTTAACCGGCGGAAAAGATTTTTGAAAAAATCCCTAAGCCCCGGGTCACAATTTCAGAAAAAATCTGACTTTCAGCAATTCACTCAAAAATGGTGCCCAACAGTTGCAAATGCTCCCCTAAAAGGTTTGGCGGTCAAAATAGAAGGCTTTTTATCACAGGACAAGAAATTAGCCTTCGACAACTTAACCGGTGGAAAAAGATTTTTTGAAAAATTCCCTAAGCCCCGGGGTCACAATTTCAGAAAAAATCTGACTTTCAGCAATTCACTCAAAAATGGTCCCCAACGGTTGCAAATGCTCCCCTAAAAGGTTTGGCGGTTAAAACAGAAGGCTTTTTATTGCAGGACAAGAAATTATCCCTCGACAACTTAACCGGTGGAAAAAGAGTTTTTGAAAAAATCCCTAAGCCCCGGGGTCACAATTTCAGAAAACCCTGATATTCCGCAGTTCACTCAAAAATGGTCCCCAACGGTTGCAAATGCTCCTCTGAAATCTTTGGCGGTCGAAACAGAAGGGTTTTTATCACACGACAAGAAATCTGCCCTCAACAACTTAAGCGGTGGAAAAAGATTTTTTGAAAAAATCCCTAAACCCGGGGGTCACAATTTCAGAAAAAATCTAACTTTCAGCAATTCACTCAAATATGGTCCCCAACGGTTGCAAATGCTCCTCTGAAATCTTTGGCGGTCGAAACAGAAGGATTTTTATCACAGGACAAGAAATCAGCCCTCAACAACTTAAGCGGTGGAAAAGATTTTTGAAAAATCCCTAAGCCCCGGGTCACAGTTTCAGCAAAAATCTGACTTTCAGCACTTCACTCAAAAATGGTCCCCAACGGTTGCAAATGCTCCCCAAAAAGGTTTGGCGGTTAAAAGAGAAGGCTTTTTTTAACAGGACAAGAAATTATCCCTCGACAACTTAACCGATGGAAAAGATTTTTTGAAAAAATCCCTAAGCCCCGGGGTCACAATTTCAGCAAAAATCTGACTTTCAGCAATTCACTCAAAAATGGTCCCCACCGGTTGCAAATGCTCCCCTAAAAGGTTTGGCGGTTAAAACAGAAGGCTTTTTATTACAGGACAAGAAATTATCCCTCGACAACTTAACCGAGCGGAAAAGAGTTTTTGAAAAAAGCCCTAAGCCCCGGGGTCACAATTTCAGAAAACCCTGATATTCCGCAGTTCACTCAAAAATGGTCCCCAACGGTTGCAAATGCTCCTCTGAAATCTTCGGCGGTCGAAACAGAAGGCTTTTTATCACAGGACAAGAAATCAGCCCTCGACAACTTTACCGTCGGAATTTTTTTTTTTTGAAAAAATCCCTAAGCCCCGGGGTCACAATTTCAGAAAAAATCTAACTTTCAGAAATTCACTCAAAAATGTTGCCCAAAGGTTGCAAATGCTCCTGTGAAAGATTTGGCGGTCAAAACAGAAGGCTTTTTATCACAGGACAAGAAATTAGCCTTCGACAATAATAATAATAATAATTTATTACGTCCGTAGGCCCATACAGATAAAAACAAGACATAAATAACAGCCTGTGCACATGGGAAAAAAACAGCCGCTAAAACACTACTATAACAATAAGCTACTATAAGATGGAATGGCATACTACGCCTTAATTAGCTTGTGGTGCTCCTTGGCGACGCTTTTGGGTAAGGACAGCGACCAGGAACCTAGCCACTTTCAGGGTCGTATGGGCATCCTTATCCTGCAAGATTTGGGCAAGGTGGAATTTTGGTGGAGTACCCTCTAATTTCTGTATGATTGATCCCAACAAGTTTGCCCGTGGCACCTTAAATAAGGGGCAAGTGAACATAATGTTTCCTCTGAAATCTTTGGCGGTCGAAACAGAAGGGTTTTTATCACAGGACAAGAAATCAGCCCTCAACAACTTAAGCGGTGGAAAAGATTTTGAAAAAAATCCCTAAGCCCCGGGGTCACAATTTCAGAAAATATCTGACTTTCAGCAATTCACTTAAAAATGGTGCCCAACGGTTGCAAATGCTCCCCTAAAAGGTTTGGAGGTTAAAATAGAAGGCTTTTTGTCACAGGACAAGAAATTAGCCTTCGACAACTTAACCGGCGGAAAAAGATTTTTTGAAAAAATCCCTAAGCCCCGGGGTCACAATTTCAGAAAACCCTGATATTCCGCAGTTCACTCAAAAATGGTCCCCAACGGTTGCAAATGCTCCTCTGAAATCTTTGGCGGTCGAAACAGAAGGGTTTTATCACAGGACAAGAAATTATCCCTCGACAACTTAACCGGTGGAAAAAGATTTTTTTGAAAAAATGCCTGAGCCCCGGGGTCACAATTTCAACAAAAATCTGACTTTCGGCAATTCACTCAAAAATGATCCCCAACGGTTGCAAATGCTCCTCTGAAATCTTTGGCGGTCGAAACAGAAGGATTTTTATCACAGGACAAGAAATCAGCCCTTAAAAACTTCAGCGGGGGAAAAAGATTT